>CM064552.1:30528469-30632774 GCA_032716605.1 Paralithodes platypus | reverse complement strand
ATATTGGGATTGTTCCACATTGATGCAATTCTGAGCAAAAAAAAAAACAGTCTTGAGTACTGGTGCTGGATTTTTATTGTATTTACTCTATCTTCTCTCTCCAAGGAATATTCTGGGCCATTTCGAGTGTGTCTACTTCACCTTTGCAAATGTACTAACAACTTGTCCCTAGATCTTGGTTAAACCTTGTAATTTCTAACAAATTAATTATTACTGATGAATAACACATTGATATGGATTATATTTATGTATATAGGACAGTGGTTCTCAACCTTTTTCACTCCATTCCCCCCTTCATGAATTCTCAACATTCGTGTGGCTCCCCTTCATTTTTCTCCCAAATCCCACCCCGCCAAATAAGGTAAAAAAAAAAAAAATAAATAAAAATGTTGATGAAGAGAACACCCTTGCTTTATTACAAAGTTTACAGTCATAATTATCTTATATTTGATAGATTTCTGTGATATGCTTAACTTACATCACTTGCCTACAAAAGACTAGCGGACACTAGCAAATTTGAATCTGGTTGGGAAAAAGTTCAATTAATCTCTGCATATTTCATCACACATCAGTGGGAAGGCTGATAGTGTCACTGATAATGCACATCTCATGTTGGGGTCCACATCCAATCGGTTCCGGCTCTTAGTCTTGATTTGTAGAAGGGTGGAGAAACCATCTCACATAAATAGGTAGTTGAAAAAGGCAAGAGTAGTCGAAGTGCAATCTCACTGACTTTTAGATATGACTGATGCATTGAACACCAGAATACATTCAGAGATTTTTCTTCATAGAGATATTTGGCAGCAGAATCATTATTTGAGATCAAGGAACTCGTCCTGAACATCACTGGGAATGGTAGTAATATCAAGAGTGCCAGAAAATGGATTCATTACCAACTTCCCTTCTTCCTCCTCGAATTCTGGGAAGTACCTATTAAGTTCACTTTCCAAGGATCTCAGATGCTGAGTGATTTCAGTTTTAAGTAATGGGTCAAGCAGACTATCTTCTTCATTCTCGTCAAGGACAGCTGAAAGGTTTTCAAACATGGCAACATTCCCGGCACCGACTTTCCTTTGCCAATTCTGGAGCTTGGCAAGAAATCCACGAAGACAATCCATCAGGTGAAACACAAATTTCTTTCCTTGCCCTGTAGCTTCAGATTCAACCTATTTAGCTGCTCAAATATATCTGCTAAATATGCAAGACGTGGCTCCCACAAAACCTCATTGAAGTGACTCAACAGATCATCTTTCCCTTGCATTTCCAGGAACAATTTAAGCTCCCCCCAAGTTCAAACACTCGATTCACAACATTGCCCTTGGAAAGCCAGCGCACTTTGGAGTAAAAGAGGAGAGCTTCATGCTCCGAATCAATGTCTCTACAAAGGTTCTGGAAAAGGCGAGAGTTCAGAGCTTCCAGCTTTTACAAAGTTGACGCATTTGACCACTGCCTCCAGGATTTTGCAAAGTTCATCAGGGAGGGTTTTCGACGCCAGTGCAAAACGATGGATCATACAATGAACCCCCTTGGTATTCGGAGCTACTTCCTTGACACGGTTCTGGAACCCTGATTTTGATCCCAGCATCGCTGGAGCCCCGTCTGTACAGACTCCACAACAATTTTCCCAGGGGATCCTGTTAGCCCGGTGTCTCTCACCCGTCTCATACGCGTCGTTCTCCTCCGCGTTTTCTATCACACCTACACTGCACAAACAATTACAATTTCGCACACATACATACATACACACGTACACACACATTCGTAACAATATTATGTAACAACATTTTATTGTCAACTTAATCAATTAAAACAAGAAAATTTTCTTTGCCAGGACAGTGATGCAAGTTTTTTTGTTTTTATTCAGATTCCTAACATTATTTAGAAATGTATAATTTGCAACAGCCCACCATGACCCCCTTAAATTCTTGGCGGCCATGGCCCCCAGGTTGAGAACCACTGATATAGGACTTCAGAGGCTATCAACCCTTCTGGATTATTAAGCCAGCACACTGCAAGCCAAGTAAAGCGTCAGAAATGGATCTTCTTTTCAAGAACTCCAGTCCCTTTGCTTGCCAAGGTCAAGATAAACCATAGTACATACACAAGCACACACACACACTTCATTCACTATCACCACAACAAACATGTCCATCGACTCGACTATCACATTAAACCCTCAAACCATCTTCCCACATTCTCTTCAATACACACATCACTAGTATATTAACTCCATCGTCATCATCAACACTAATTCCATAACCAATACTATCACCAACATTTCCACAAATAATCTCACTAACACAAACACCATCATAAATGATCAAGATGTATTGCTTGTTTCACCTTTCTTATATTCATGTCATGTCACGATAACACCATTATCAACAACATTATGAACACACTATCATCACCACTATCAACTTTCTCTCTCACACACACCAACCAAAAGGAAATGATAGTCTCTCATATAATTAGAATTACGTTCAACATTAGAACTTTTAAAAAGCAAGGTGAAACTGATGTTTTGAGCTAGCTAAACTTTGTACACCCATGGAAGTAATGGCCAAAACATTGCGGTCTAAATTTGAATAATGGAAGTGGACACAGTCGGGCTAAAAAGGTGGAGTTTGGGGGAAGACTGGAAATGATATACTGTATAAAAACTATAATATATACTGTATATATACTGTATACAGTATATATATTGTTACGTATCTTGATCATCAAGTGGTTAACTTGATGAATCTAGATAGCACAGAGATATATAATAAGGTATCAGTCAGCTGAAGGCAAAACAAAAGTAAAATCTAATAAAATTATTTCCTGTTGTTGCTTCCTTTCCTTTTGGATCTTAGGACTTAGTATCCTTTATTGACTGATACTCTTTAATTATGAAAAATACTGAAACTAATTAAAGTCATGTAGTATTATAAATAATTATTTTTTAACCGCAGCTTAGTAGGCTATGGTAATGAACCGAAGAAGTTATATCTAAAGAAGGACTATTAATTCTATAAAAAGTCTTGAAAGATAAATATTAAAGTAAGAATATTTCTGTCTCTTACCCTTTTTGAAATGAATAGATAGTTTTCCTATATGTCCTTTTATTTATATTTAATGTAATTATTCTTGGTTCTTGTCTTACGTTAATAGTATTATATTATTATTATTATCAGGATTAATATCAAAGTCACATAAAAAGTTAGATATATATTTAATAATTAGTTAAATGTATTTCTTAACCACGTAACATTGAGGTTTGATTATGAGTAAATTAAGTTACAGGATCGCTTCATAGATTCGATTCAGGTCTCACTCAAATAATATGAAAAACAAAAATAATATTTTGAAGCTAAAAGAATTTATTTCAGCTTAGGAAATCACTAGAAGTAATATTAACACAGCCATGTTAGTCTAAGGACTCTAAGGCGATATTACTAATATGAGACAATAGCATCACCGTACTAAGCACCGTTAAGCAATGTAAGCTTAATTAAAAGAAAATGAAAGAACTCTTAAGTATTAATATAAAACAATTGTATCACTTTCATCATAACCCAATTACTTAAAGAGTTGCTTTAGTCCACAAGCTAGTCAACCAAAATAGTTAAGTACAAAATAATAGCGTTAACGTTAATTCCCAATCAAATAGTTAAGTACATAAATAGTAGCGTTCAACATAACGTAAGTGTTTACACCGAACACACTTAACACACACTTATATAATCTGACTGACAGTCACAATCCCATTATAATACTTCACCCCGTCTTCCTCCAGCTGCACGTTCACCTTCCCCAACTCCAAATGAGACTGACTTGAATGCCTACTACTCGGGTCTTATATACTAAACAATGATGGTGTAGGAATGAATCAGGAGGTGAGTGATGGTGCGCGCTCCTATCATAGCTCCTCGAGTTGCATAACAGGTGCCTGGTCCAATCGGGGCTCCTGGCGTCGATCATATGCCATAGCGTCGGGTCATCGAAGTAGTTTGCAGGGTCCCCTATGATGCACGCAGGTGTGAAGGCTTGTTTGCTGGTATGCGGGCGAGCTGGTTTCCCACTCGCTAGTTCGCTCGCTAGTCTGCTTCGCCGCTTGGGTAGTTTGACACTCCTTCAACTCTAATTCTAACTCTTAAATTAACATACAGGGCTCCGTATGTCAGACCTCCCCCCTAGAAAAGAGTTTGAGGAGTATAGTACATAATATTAAACATAAGACATAAATAGATTCACCACCAGATTGGCAACAGCAAGATTATAATGAGGATATAATAAGGATATCACCCAAAGTAGGCAACGTCTCCAGGTACCACATCAGAACATAGCCGGAACGTAGCTGGAGCGTTATTCGAACTGCAAGGCATCTCACAGCTGAAGGCTTGAAAGCGCACTACTAAAGCATAATATTTACCTCGCTACAAGGGAGAGCTAATTGCCAAAATCCTCTCATTAAATTAAACTTACTGCTGTATGAGGCCAACCTGGTAAATGCAATCTTTGATCCGTGGCAGTGGGTAGGTATCGTTCTTTGTGACAGCATTAACTTGCCTATAGTCCATACATAACCTATGGCTCCCGTCTGGCTTTGGCACAAGTATGACCGGACTACTCCACTGGCTTAAGGCCCTTGTGACCAGCTGGTTTGAAAACATGAAGTCAAGCTCGACCTGCAGTATACTCCTGCGTTGTGGCGAGACACGGTAGGGGGATAGTTTAATGGGAGTTGCATCCCCTACGTCGATGTCGTGCACGGCCAAAGAAGTGAGCCCTGGAGTATCACGGAACACACTGGGAGACTGAGATAAAACAGAGATTAGTTGGTTCGCTTGATCAGAGGGAAGATGACATAGTTTAGATGGTAATTCCCCCCAAGCTACTGAATTATACTGAAAGTTGGATAGGCTACATGACAAGTCAAAGTCTGCATGGATACCTTCAGGCTCTGGAACAGTCTGTTGCGGGTCAGCAAGAGAACTGAAGAAGTCCAGGCTGTCCACAGGTCCTGACATTCACTGCCACAGTGGGAGAATCTGGAGGAGAGGAATCAGGGGACCAATGGTAGGGTTTCAACTTATTTATATGGAATACTTGCGTGGGCTTTCTCCTGTCTGGGGTAGTTACTAGATAATCGGTAATGCTCACCCTCCGAATGATCTTATATGGGCCCCTGAACTTGGCAGATAAAGGTTGGCCAAAAAGGGGGAGCAGGACCAAAACCTCATCACCGGGCTGAAACTCCCTCTCACAGGCTTTTCTGTCATACCAGGTCTTCATGGAGCTTTTAGCCACTGTCAAGTTTTGAGCGGCAAACTCACATGAGGATCTCAGCCGGGTTTTGAAATCTGAAACATACTTGAGGAGGTTTTGGTTCCCCTCCTGGCCAACTAGGCTATCCTGCAATAGTTGCAAAGGACCTCTTACCTGGTGACCGAAAACTAGCTCATTAGGGGAAAAACCCAGGGATTCAGTTGGAACCTCACGAGTACCAAATAAAAGAAAAGGTACCCCCTTATCCCACTCAACTCCGGTCCTCTGTACAATACTTATGAAACATTCCCTTTAATGTCTGGTGATATCGTTCGAGAACCCCTTGACTCTCTGGGTGGTAGGTGCTAGACTTAACATGCTCGATACCCAACTCCTTCAGGGACTGCTGGAAAATGTTAGAGGTAAAATTAGTTCCTTGATCACTTTGCACCTCATCGGGGAAACCCATTCTGGTGAAGAATTTGAGCAGTTCCTTGATGACAGTTGGAGCAGAGGTAGTCCTTAAGGGTATAGCCTCTGGGTAGCGAGTTGCCATGTCCATAATAGTTAATAAATAAATGTTACCTTGGGAAGTCTTAGGCAATGGGCCTACAATGTCCACTACCACCCGAGTAAAAGGATTCTCGAAAACGGGCAAGGGCACCAGAGGATGTACAGGCACCTTCTGATTGGGTTTTCCTGTCATCTGGCAAGTGTGACACACTCTACAAAACTCCACTACATCTGCACGCATTACTGGCCAGTAAAAGTGGGCTCTGATTCTGTCTAGAGTTTTTCTCACACCTAGGTGTCCTGCTAATGGTATACAATGTGCCATTTCCATGATATCTCTACGACAAGGTTTGGGGACTACTACTTGATGGACGTCCCAAGCCCCGTCATCGATTGGTCTGTGTGGCTGTCTCCATCTACGCCACAATACTCCGCCTTTGAGGTAGAAACATTCACCACCCTCCTTCTCACATTCCTCTTCACTCACTGACCTGGCAGCTAACTCCTTGCATTCACTACCATCTCTCTGTAGCTCTACCAGGCCACTAGGACAATTTGGAGGGGTTTCATGGTCATCGTTAGGGTCAAGATGAGCCATAAAGGTGTCAGATAAATCCACCTCAGTCACATCATCAGGCACAGTTGGAGCGTCATTCACACTCTCATCATCCCTTTCATCAACTCTTACATTCGGTACATTTCTGTCTGAGGGAACTGCTACTTGAGACATTGAACGTGTGACAGCACACACAGGGAAAACTGTTGGCATCTCCTTTTCGAGCTCACCGGTTAGTGGCTCGTTAACAGGGGAAAGTGACAAAATGGGGTCTGGTCGGACCTTCTCACCTGCTACATCATTCCCCAAAAGGAGTGTTACCCCAGGCACAGGGATATCTTGGGACCTACACAAAGCTATGGTGGCCTCACCCTGTAGTAACTCACATTCAATTTCGCCTTTTACCAAGTGTGCATAAAATTGGCCTCCAGCACCTCTCATTACAACTGGTTCGCCAGGTGGGCACTCAGTGTAAGGATTCACCATGAGGGTGCTAGTAGAACCTGTGTCTCTCAGAATGTTTACCTCATGCATTCAACCATTTAATCTCACGTTGCCAGATGAAATAAAGGGACGGTAGCTTTCCTGCACTGATGATGAGATTATTATTGGCTTAACCCTAGTGGGTTGCACCACACATGCAACTACACCCCTGTCTAGATGATTTACGTTAGCTGCTAGGTACTCCTTCTGTCGGGAGTCCTGTATTAAAGGAACTTTTGGTGCTAGGTACTCCTTCTGTCGGGAGTCCTGCATTACAGGCACATATGGAGTTTGAGATACGGCGGCAACTGTCTGCCCCGATCTCTCAATTCTCTCCTTGGCCCAGCACTGATTAGCTAGGTGGCCTCTCTTGCCACAAAAAGTACATACTTTAGGGGATACGGGAACGTTCCCTCTTTGAGCATTACTATTACTTTGGGGCCCACCTCTGTTACCATTGCCCTGAGTCGCATTTTTAGTTGGGGGAACAATTCTATTTTGTCTAGCTGGGGAAGACGTTATAGGCTTGTGACTGGGTCTGTCAGATTTGTGATTGGGATACTTAAAATTAGAACTAGAATTATCGTAGGGCTTCTTTCCACGAAATTTGTTGTTGAGCACGTATGTGTCAGCCATGTCAGCGGCATCGGCAAGACAATCTACCTTTTCCCCTTTAAATGATAGGATACAGAAGAATCAATTTTCCATAGGAAATTTTCTAACAGGACCAACTCCTTCAGATCGTTGCAGCTTGTGACCTTCTTACTCTTGACCCAATGATTGAAAGTTTTAGTCATGGTCCTGGCAAATACCTTATGGGTTTCTTCTACTTTCTTCTGGTTTTTACGGAAAGATTGCCTGTAAGCCTCAGGCTGCAATTGATAGGTTTGTAGGATAGCTTCTTTGAGATTGTCATAATCCTGCCTAACTTCTGCTACTTCTGACAAATACGTGGCTCGAGCCTGCCCTGTCAAAACGGTTTGTAACATAAAAGGCCATTGATCTCTTGTCCACTTCATACCTTCAGCAACTTCCTCAAACAAAACAAAGAAATCCTGCACATTATCCTCAGTGAAAGGTGGAATGACACTGGTCATAGTCAATCCCAGAGGGGGAGCAATTACGGGAGCATTTGTATTGACATTTAGTTGAGCCGTACGATATTCATATTCACATTGTTCGGTCGTTGCACTGGTATTTAGTCTGGCTTGTTCGGTCTTTGCTTCGGCATTTATTCTGGCTTCTTCTATTTTTAATCTGGCTAGTTCCAGTACTTGATTACCGGTCAAACCAGGTGGCAATTGTTCATCAAGTTGGCTAGGATTACTCGGGATCCCACCAACTGCTCCGTCACCCTCCCCGCCTTCTACAGGGAACAGGTGGGTTTTTATGGTCTGAGCCACCTCTACTTTGGACATGTTTGAGACAGTTAATTGGAGATGTGAGGCAAGCACTTTCAGTTCGGATTTTGACAGACAGTCAATATCAGGGGCTGTGGGTTCTGATTCTATGAACACTCGAGCATCTTCGTCATTAATTAGATGAGGCATGATTAATATTTGATTTTTAAGTAGTGAAACAGTAATGAAACCGAGTGAAACTGTATGAAACGAATCCTGGCGAGGTCGCCACTCTTCAGTTACGTATCTTGATCCTCAAGTGGTTAACTTGATGAATCTAGATAGCACAGAGATATAATAAGGTATCAGTCAGCTGAAGGCAAAACAAAAGTAAAATCTAATAAAATTATTTCCTGTTGTTGCTTCCTTTCCTTTTGGATCTTAGGACTTAATATCCTTTATTGACTGATACTCTTTAATTATGAAAAATACTGAAACTAATTAAAGTCATGTAGTATTATAAAGAATTATTATTTAACCGCAGCTTAGTAGGCTATGGTTATGAACCGAATAAGTTATATCTAAAGAAGGACTATGAATTTTATAAAAAGTCTTGAAAGATAAATATTAAAGTAAGAATATTTCTGTCTCTTACCCTTTTTTAAATGAATAGATAGATTTCTTATATGTCCTTTTATTTATATTTAATGTAATTATTCTTGTTTCTTGTCTTACGTTAACAATATTATATTATTATTATCATCAGGATTAATATCGAAGTCACATAAAAAGTTAGATATATACTTAATAATTAGTTAAATGTATTTCTTAACCACGTAACATTGAGGTTTGATTATGAGTAAATTAAGTTACAGGATCGCTTCATAGATTCGATTCAGGTCTCACTCAAATAATATGAAAAGCAAAATAATATTTTGAAGCTAAAAGAATTTTCTTCAGCTTAGGAAATCACTAGAAGTAATATTAACACAGCCATGTTAGTCTAAGGCGATATTACTAATATGAGACAATAGCATCACCGTACTAAGCACCGTTAAGCAATATAAGCTTAATTAAAAGAAAATGAAAGAACTCTTAAGTATTAATATAAAACAATAGTATCACTTTCATCATAACCCAATTACTTAAAGAGTTGCTTTAGTCCACAAGCTAGTCAACCAAAATAGTTAAGTACAAAATAATAGCGTTAACGTTAATTCCCAATCAAATAGTTAAGTACATAAATAGTAGCGTTAACGTTAATTCCCAATCACATATCTCACTAACCAACATAACGTAAGTGTTTACACCGAACACACTTAACACACACTTATATAATCTGACTGACAGTCACAATCCCATTATAATACTTTACCCCGTCTTCCTCCAGCTGCAAGTTCACCTTCCCCAACTCCAAATGAGACTTGAATGCCTACTACTCGGGTCTTATATACTAAACAATGATGGTGTAGGAACGAATCAGGAGGCGAGTGATGGTGCGCGCTCCTATCATAGCTCCTCGAGTTGCATAACAGGTGCCTGGTCCAATCGGGGCTCCTGGCGTCGATCACACGTCATAGCGTCGGGTCATCGAAGTAGTTTGCATGGTCCCCTATGATGCACGCAGGTGTGAAGGCTTGTTTGCTGGTATGCGGGCGAGCTGGTTTCCCACTCGCTAATTCGCTCGCTAGTCTGCTTCGCCGCTTGGGCAGTTTGACACTCCTTCAACTCTAATTCTAACTCTTAAATTAACATACAGGGCTCCGTATGTCAGAATATATATATATATTTTTTTTAAATTAGATTATACAAATATAATTAAGGGCTTGGTAATGCATTTCACTCTGATGTATTGCAGTTTTCTTTTGAAAATAATATATTTATCTTGGAAAAGGAATGAAAATTATGGTAACGGTAAGCAGTTTGGTCGTATTAACCATGGCTAGAGATATATATATATATATATATTGATACAGGTGTGTAACGCTATAATAAAGGGGAGGAGATTTTGAACATATTTTACACGCCCAGAGTCGAAACCTATGTCACACTAAATCCCAATACCGTATCTATGTTAGCCACTAAATATGGATATGTGATAGTAACTACAATTCAAGATAGGCAAGGTTCTAGATTTTGTATATCAGGTTAGGTATAATAACTTATCTAAAATAGGTAGGCTACCGGTAAACTAGATTATGCATTAGATAAGGTAAGGTATAACTATTTACGGAAGTATATTTCTTATTCATAATATCAGGCACAACATGATAACTGACCTAATTACAGGCAAATTTGTATATACATTGTCACATTAGGTACCAGTCCCTAACGTATTGAACTATTCTGATGATCATGATAAGTCTTTGGGAGACACGATCTTTGTCAATATGCCTATGCTAACTTTCATGTTCAAATAGATACTCTGATCTAACGATGATATAATTCTAGCCTTAGGGGAAAGGGCAATTTAAAAAAAATAACAGACAGTTAACGGAATGGCAGACAACGGACAACTGGGATTTTGATATCATAACACTATTGAAAGAGGACCTGATCCATGGGGAACTTGTTTGTCCAATCAACAACATCCATGGTCCAGACTTCTGCCTTCTTTCGCCTATACCCCTGTTTCTCCGGAATTAAAGCCCTAAAACGACCTATACCCCTGTTTCTCCGGAATTAACGCCCCAAAACGACCTAAATATTCTCATTAGTACCAGCATGACGAAACCAGACATCAACCAACCATCTGGCTCAAATACAACAGCCATACGTTTAACGGATTCCTCTATGACTGTCACTCCCTCGTTTACAACAGCAACCCCGGCTCATCTACAAACGAATGTCTTACCCAGCTGAAAGTGCCTTAATTAAACTATAAAAGTAACGTCAGTTAGAATATAAGGGTCTATGTACAGTACTTACATCATTATCTCCAATGAATCCTCAACCACGAAAGTGACCACAGTCAATCTGAAATAGAAAAATAACAGACCATAAACACCCGTTACAAAGCCTGTGTTTCATCTATCACATACAATTAGCTAACCATTGACTTAATAAACCATTTTTCTTTTGTCTATCATCGTTTAGGTAATATTTAATTGAAAGTATGTTATGTCATGCAGGGTGTCAAACCGGAACAATTTTGTTTGGAGATTTGAATGAATATGGAAGGGATACAGGAAAGTTTACATGAAATGGCAATGTTTTGGCCACTTAATCACTTCCAAAGACATAATAGATTGTAGTGTCCATCTCGCATTAACACATATAATATGCAGTATAGCCTATACAGGAGAAAGTTATATATAAGCCTATAAATATCCCCATTAACAAAATAAATACAAATATATATATAATATATATATATATATATATATATATATATAATATATATATATATATATATATATATATATATAATTATATATACCGGTATATATATATACGGTATATATATATATATTATTATTATTTTTTTTTTAATGGTGATGAGGGAGAAAAAAGGCAAAAAGGCCTGTAACGAATGCCTCCTCCAGAGTAGAGAGAGTGGCAGGGCCCTAATCAAGGAATGTTCAAGCCAAAATATCTGGACACACGGGGTCGGGGTTTGAAGCAATTTAAGTAGATTCTCACTGATCCTATCTATGTTTAACGACACTCTTAACCCCTTATGTACCGGTGACGTTATTTTAATTATATTCTGACAACTATTAGGTGAATTTATTTTGCTTAGGAAGGACCTCTAACCATTAAAAGGTTACGAAATATAACGCTTAATCCTTTTAGCTACCATAGATCCCTCCTAAGCTGCACAAATTCGTCTAAATACAACTACAATAAATTTAAAGACGACGCTGGTACAGAAGAGGTCAAATAATAGATTAATACATTGGAAGTCTTCCGTTTAGAACGTTTTAACCCCAAAACTCATCACATATTGAGGTCTTTCAAAGGAGTATCCAATCCCGCGAAAACATCTATCTATCTATCTATCTATCTATCTATCTATCTAGGCTATCTACTCGGGCAAATTCTCAATTTTTTTTTTATTTTATTTATTTATTTTTTTTTTCTTAGCTGGGTGTGGCCGACTCGAGACAGAAAACATATCGTCAACATATGTGCCGGGCAATATATCGGGGTATTTGTATGGACCATCAAAATTTTATAAAGATCGCAATTATTGAGGTCCCTTAACCCTTGTCTGGCGGGGGTGGACTTAAGTCGGGTTAGAGAACCATGGACTATGTGGCGGGGACCGACTTAACACCTTACGAGCGGCCTATGCGGTTTATTTATGTGTACCGCCCAGCGGGGTGTTTTTAGCCAAAATAGGGCTGTTTACGTGATCATTTTCATGCCTAAATAAGACCCAGAACGTAAAACAAGTATCTATCCCTGAAAGGGCATAAACAGAGCTTTCGAATGACACCATAACGATCCTTGTATGATGGATAGTTTTCTTGCAATAACCGTGCAACGCGAGTGCAAAAAGCAGGTAATTCGGTACTTTCGGTACATAATTGAGTATGTAGCGAGTGAGAGAGGGAGGAGGGAGCTGAGATTTGTGTCAGTAGGTTCGCCGCGGTGGTCTGGAGCAGTCATACGCTCGCTAGTCTCCTGCCACCACTTGTCTCTCTCTCTCAGCCACATTACGTGCTGAAATTGCCACTCGAGTTATGTCGAGCGCCGCCACATAGTCCAGCTTTATTTAACTCGACTTAAGTGGTGAGCCGCTTTTTAAGGGTTAAGGCGGTGTGCAATTTTGAGCAATATTTGGCTCTGAGAGAGAGATGCGCGGTGGGAGGAGCATAGGTCAGCTCTGACCACTAGGCACGGTTCCTGCGCCAGCACTGGGCCCGTCTCCACACACACCCACACTCACTGCCTCGCTACAAGGGAATTATGTAAGGAAATTACCGTATTTTAGGGATTTTGCACTCGCCTTGCACGATCGTGGCAAGATAACGTGTGGTCGTAGAAGGATGGCTCTGGTGTCATTGGAAAGTTCAATTATCGCCCTTTCAGGGATACATAATTGTATTACGCTCTGGCTCTTGTTTATGCATGAAAAAGAGCACGGAAACAAGGTCATTTAGGGTAAAATCACCCGCTTGGCGGGTAGTACAAGTTATTGACGGGCCCGCTCGTAAGGTGTTAATCATAGGATAAAAGTTACTCTGATCTTATGCCGTCGTAAATATGTGGTAGGTTGTAGATAATGCATTGGTCTGTATGATCCTTACCGCATTATTTAAACGACGCTACGTAGGCTATCGGATTATTCAGGTCCTGGCCGAGTCCTAGGCTATAACAACCAACTTTTATCCAATTAACAACTCATACTTACCTATAACTGCGGTTGCAGAAGAACCCTCGTGTTAGATAGAACTCAGGGACTCGGTACGATTCGGCAGTATAATTGTCCTTCCAGTAGAATTGCAGATAACAATCCCGGACACGAAAGCGATACACCACTCACAAACACCAACGCATGACTGAGGCCATCATGGGAGGCAACTAAAGGCGAATGAATCGGAAAACAAATAAGAATACCAATAAATAATCCTGTATGTTAATTCCTTATTAATGAGACCATTAAATCAATCAATATATGCAGTTGGAAATTAAATAATTAATAACATTAACTCCTTCAGACATATTATGTTCCAGTAAGTCCACGGAGGCGGGCACCCGGTATCATTGCCACTGCACCACACAACTGTCAAAACCACACTGCTTGCCATTAGAATTGTCAGAGAAACCTGGGGTTGCCACCAACCGACAGATCTTCATCTAACTTACCGGACTTACTGAGCTCCATATGACGCGATCGCGTCATATGAGTTTTTGGTCATAAGTTCCATATGACGCTATCGCGTCATTTGAGTCGCAAGGAGTTAAAATATTTATAAATATGTTCTTACGAAGCATGGAGGTATAATATAAGGAGTCACCTTGCCCCACTCTCCCTATACACTCAGATGACGCCGGTGGGTGGAGCTTATTGGCCCGTTGGGCGGGGCTTATTCATGGGAGATTGACTCAAAACATTGGGCTCTCCGCTTTGACTTACTTCAATTTGCCCCTTCTTTTTGCCTATCAGACAAAGAAATATATAAATTTGGATTTATTTAAAGAGCAGAAAGCTTTACTTTTTTATTTGCTAGGTGTTTCAATGTCATAAAGCCATAGAGTTTATAGCTATGTAGATATTTACCATGGTATAACCACAATGTCAGCTCGTATACATCAAGTTCCAGGAGAGAAATAAAACCGTTTTATAATAATAACATAACATAATACATATTAGATGTCAGTCAGTAGCCAACCCACACTCCCATGAGCGGGTAAAAAGGATCAGCAAGAAAGGAAGCTTCTGAATCCCTTGTAGGAATCAATTTTATAGGTGGAAGTCCTAGTCCCAACCTCCAGGGATACCTAAACTTGTACCTATTCTACCTGTAGATTATTTTCCCTATAACCTATATGATCCCAGCTCTGTATACCTATCACCCACACCTTACCTATATTATATTTATCCTAGAAAATCTGTTCTATAAATTATTATGATCCCAACACAATAACTATCACCCACGAGCTACTGTATATGACAAACACGGGCAAGCGACGAACACATTAATATGGTGTAGCTACCACATAATCAGTACTGGACACTACCATCGTATTATACAGAAATTTTCACAGAGGAATCAGGACAGTTACGAAAACAGAAATGCCAATAGTACAACTATCACGTAGCCTACATATCCTGAAGCAGACTACCATCTTCAAATGGTAGAAAACAATACATATTCGAAACTGTAGGCTACCCTCTTTACCAAAGCACAAAATTTTGCCTAAATGGCAATACAGGAAAGTAATACCACCTAGCCTAACCTAGGTTAGATTAACCTAGCCAAACCTAGGTTGATTACAGATTAGATCAGATAACCTACCCTCACTAACCTATCTTAATCAAGTTTATATTAGGCTAAAAAGCTTTGTTTTGGTGTTTTTTACAAGCTTTTTCCCACAAATTATCTCTGCTTCATAGCCTCTAGTGGAGGCCTTGGTATTTAGTGATGAATAATGGATAAATATTAATGTTGGTTCGTTTTCATTATCACCAAAGGATAGATATGAAGAAAAACTATAAAAAGAATGAAAAGAAATATTGGTGAAACAGCTGTTTTTTGCCAAAAAGTATCATTTACCGTATCCTCTGTAGCTTACCAATAGGCCTATGCAAGCTTCTCGACTTCACCTTTTTAACACCCTATACTTAAGAGTAAAACTGCTTAATTCAGTGTTTCACTATCACCGTTACACAAAACATTAATGATATCAAACACCATGGTGTATTGTTTACAGGTTCCATTTGTGTCAATGTTTACTCTCTATTTAAATAATCATGCGAGGGGGATAATTTTTCACTTCATACACGGTACTCTTTTACCCAATTTACTTAATTTATCTGACGTGTTTATTGTTATTCGCTTCTCCACTTACCTGTGGAATGTTATATAACCTTTTGCGTGCAGCCATATGCTGAACAGGCTGGCATTGTGTCTAAAAATAACAGTAATTTACAGAGCTGTCTCCTCAATAAGACATCAGCTGATCCAATGTTTTGAGTCAAAAGGGGTTAGGGAGACAGCGGACCAATAGCGTGCTAGCGTCAGGGCTGTGACGTCATACCTCCATGATACGAAGTGTAATTTTTCACCTGAAGTGTTAAATAATAACAAAACACTATCGATATTATCAAACGTCCAATGAACTTATAGTTTCCACCACGCTGAGTGATTTAACACGTGGATTTAAACATAGGCCTATGTTTGAATATATCCAACTATAGGCATAATTACACATGAAATAAAGTAATTTTGCCTTAAATGAAACTACGTAATTTCAAAAGAACAGAATGACATGCGAGTTGAAATAAACGTAAAGGCTAATCTGAAAAGGAACGCGAATACGTTGATGATAACAGCAGTAAGTCAGCAGTCAGTAGCCAATCCTTGACGAGTGAATGATTGGGAAGGGAGCAGTGGTAATACGGATGATATAACAAGATACCATACTACGTATTTATATTTGTATATATTATATTCTTGTGTATTTATTGTTATTATTATTAATTTTGTTAATTCGTGTGCATGATGACTTGACATGGGACATCATGACAATCCAATGTTTTGCCTCAGCACATCTAGGCAAATCAAATCCTTACTGTTTCTATCTGTCGATGTTGGGTTGCCTCATTGAACATATTATGATATATGTTATTGCGTTCACTCCATAAGCTAAATAATCATATCACATGGTAAATACATTTCAAATATAATTTGCGATTTTAAGAATTTGCAAGAAACACCAATTGCAATACATAAATGTATAGGCTATTCTGTATTATAGTGAAATATAGGAAGTCCACAATCGAGTGACTGTACAATTATATGAGATGGCATTAGGAGTTTCAAGGAACAACATGTGTCTGGCAGATATTGCAGTCCATTCCCGCTTCCCCGAGACGTTATAAACTGCAGCAGCAATGATTCTTCTAAACTTAACCAAGACAAATATCTTACATAAAACCCGTGACTAACTGCGTTTGTAAATTAATAGTCTAACCATATTCCCCCCCCGACCCCACAGATTCATCAAGGATTATTGTGTATATAAATTACTATGATGTTACTCTTTTTTTCCCCAGATATACGAAAGATCACTTATTATTGTGTTATGTTACTAACCAAACTGTCCCATACTAACATCTCCTAATCCTGTCACGGACATTAGTTCCAGGGCATTAGTTCCCTTTTCAATTTTCCCTTACCCACTCTAAACCACTGTTTGGACAGTAATTGTCTTGATTTTCAGTGTTTTGTAAGACAAGCAGCCTAGAGGGGTCACAAGACCTGCTGTTGCTTGATTATTTTGTACTACATTGTACGCTCTCTCTCTCTCTCTCTGACGTTATAATGATCAACCTATCTTCTTATTTTAAATTACAACGTAAATATATACTGTACACTTGGTAGTTTGCACCAGCTAACACCTTTTATGGAAGGTATTCTGTTTCGGAAGCAGGTTATGAAAGTATTTCACACAGATGCATGTGCATGATGTTTTACTAACAAGGTACCAAGAAGGTTTTGAAAATTATTCAAAATCAATGATATTATGCAATATATATATATATATTTTTGTTTTATGTGATTGAGGGAGGCAAGAGCCAGAATTGCCTATAGCGAGTGCCTCCCCCATAGTTGAAAGAGTGACAGGGCCAAAATCAAGGGACGATCGAGCCAAAATGCCTGGACACACGGAGTTTGAAGCAATTTAAGTCATAGGAAGAGGGAAAGACTGATGCTGGGAGAGACTTCCAGAGCTCAGCTGTTGAGCAGAAGAAAGTTTGAGAGTAACGTTTCACTCTTGGGTTAGAGAGTTGCACAGAGTAGGGGTGGGATTGAGTTACAAGACGGGTAGGCTACTACGTGCCCTACGTAAAGGAGGTGGTATGCACTGGGAAAGCTCTGAGGAATACTGATTATTATAGTAGCGATAGAATAGCGAGAGAGATGCAACATTGCGGCGGAGAGAGAGAGATTGCAGAGAGTTGGTGAGTGGACGGGAGTTAATGATACGAAAGGCCTTCCTTTCAACTTTGTCTAGGAGAGCGGTGTGAGAGGAACCTCCCCACACATGTGAACAATACTCAATACAAGGACGCACTATGCCCCTGTACAGAGCAAGAAGCTGTGTTGGGGAAAAGAACCCCCTAAGGCGGTTGAGCACACCCAGCTTCTGGGAGGCTGCCTTAGCAAGACTGGTAATATGGTCCTTTCAAATGAGAGCAGAAGAAAAAGAGACACCAAGAATATTGAGAGAAGATGAAGGGTTGATTTTTGTATTGTTGAAGAATAAGGGATTGTCCGCTGGGAGATCCTGACGGGTAGAGAGATGGAGAAATTGGGTATTGGAAGCATTAAAGGTAACAAGGTTTTCTCTGCCCCAATTGGAGATAGTATTTAGATCAGAATTTAAGAGTTCTATGGCTTCATTACGTTTGTCGTTAAGGGATTGCTGGCTGGGGCGTTCTGAAAAACTAATGGAGTAGTGTAAGGTTGAGTCGTCTGCGTATGAATGGATGGGAATTAAGGTACAGTTAAGGAGATCATTTATAACAATTAGAAAGAGAATAGGAGATAGGAACATGATGGCGGTTGATTGCACTCTCACATTAGGGTAAATTGAAAGATACGGTAAGAAAATTTGAAACATTACCAATTTGTTTGATTAATTACATTACATTATGCCTTTGCATGATTATATAAAGTGTATATAAATATACAGTATACTATAATAGAAATTATGTAAGTCAATGTCATACCTAAAGCACAGCCACAGAAAAGAGTGAATTTGCTTTCAACCGTAGCCTATGATAAGGAGGGGGGGGGGGGGTTCTTTGCCTAGGGTATCAAGTACAGGGTGACCCATAAAAACCTCCCACATTTCAAAGGTAAATGAAACAAAAATGGTTAAAGATAATCAAAATATTATTTGCACACTTGAAACTTCATTCAATACAGTTTTTATTCATCATGTTTTAACCCTTTATTAGCGGGGCCCGACATAAGTCTGTATCTAAAAACCTGGACTATGTGGCGGGGACTGACTTAAGTCTGTGTGCAATTTTTGACCAAGAATGGCTGTGAGAGAGAGACGAGCGACGGGAGGAGCGTAGGTTACCTCATGACCGCTCGGCATGGAATCCGCGCACCTACTGACATCTACTCCACACTACTCCACCCTCCCTACCTCGTCACACAGGGAATTATGTCAGGAAATTACCTTATTTTAGGGATTTTGCACTCGTGTTGCACGATCGTTGCAAGAGAACGCGTGGTCGTAGAAGGATGGTTCTGGTGTCATTGGAAAGCTCAATTTATGCCCTTTCAGGGATACATAATTGTATTACGGTCTGGCTCTTGTTTATGCATGAAAAAGAGCACGGAAACAAGGCCATTTAGGGTTAAAAAAAAACGCTGAGTACGTAGTGGAAAAAACTGACGGGCCCGCTCGTAAGGTGTTAAAGATGACATCCTCCAAATGGTGGCTGTCATTGTCTATACACGCTTGGAGGCGATTTCTGAAGGCTCCCATGGCTCGACGGGTCATGTCAGGTGGAACAGCGGCTATCTCCTCCTGAATAGCAACCTTAAGGGCTTCAAGAGTTTGGGGTCGATGAGTATACACTCGTGATATAAGGTAGCCCACAGAATTTTTTTTTACAAGGGGCGAGGTAAGGGGAACGGGCCGGTCACCCAACATCACTACGCAACAAGATCACCGGATCCGGAAACATTTCCCTAAGCACTTGCAATGATCGATGTGTGGTTTCAGCAAGATGGAGCTATGGCACACACAGCTCGACGATCATTGCAAGTGCCTAGGGAAATGTTTCCCATAATCACGAGTGTATACTCATCGACCCCAAACTCTTGAAGCCCTTAAGGTTGCTATTCAGAAGGAGATAGCCGCTGTTCCACCCGATATGACCCGTCGAGCCATGGCAGCCTTCAGAAATCGCCTCCAAGCGTGTATAGACAATGATGGCCACCATTTGGAGGATGTCATCTTTAAAACATGATGAATAAAAACTGTATTGAATGAAGTTTCATGTGTGCAAATAATATTTTGATTATCTTTAACCATTTTTGTTTCATTTACCTTTGAAATGTGGGAGGTCTTTTTGGGTCACCCTGTACTTCCTTTGCAAATTACTTAAACGTTGGAAAACAATCTATTAAGTAGGTCAACCGAAATTTGGCGATACTACATGATCAGTAGAGTATCCTATAAAACATTTTTAATAGATTAGGCCCTGTTGTATGGTAATTATTTACAATATTACCGGTATTCATCACTTATCAAATAGAAACCGGTGAAATGATAACTTCGTGACGTCAGCATCATGGCAGCCGCCCAGGGCTCATGTGTGTATGCTACCTGGTGTTTTCATTAATTTTACTCGCCTGTAGTGCATTAATATTTGACTATTGACCTGGTATACATGCATACATAGACATAGTAACTCTACTTACATGAATGCTCATAATGCTCATAAGTGGCCATAATGAGCTAAAAGAGGAAACCCCATCTCCATTCAGTTATGTTGTGTTTACTAGCATCTCTTAACTGATTCATTGGATATTTTTAATTTTACTATTGATCTATTTAACTTAATTCATTCAGCTTTTTAACTAAACAGTGGTACGACATCGACCAAACAGGTGTGCCACATTCATAAAATATGCTTCATTCATAAAAACTGCATCCTTCGGTCTTCTTTTATGTTGCAGTAAGTAAATTGGTAAATAATTAATAAGTAGGCATAATTTCTATCATAGGCTCAGTCATTCTCACCCACTAATATAATTCACACATAAAGGGAAACAAGCAACAACAGAAACATTGATCCTTAAGACGATATTGAAATTTGTTATTTGTTATTCTTTCCTCTCATTTAAACAGTAGGCTACCATAGCGCAGTTGGGAATATGAACATGATTAAATTAATATCCAGTATTCGAGAATGGATATTAACCCACTGAGCCCCAGCGACGCAGCGTTTGCGTCAGCAATGTATGTAACGCTAAACCCCAGCGACACAACAGTTGCGTCAGTGTTACTCCGGTCCCAATTACTTCGGTCTTATGGCACCTAGAGGGCTCAGATTTGTATGGGAACTGTGTAAGTATCCCACGCACCCATGCCGATGGTTGAAAACGCTCAAAGTCCAACCGCGTGCGCGTGAGCGCGCAAAAACCTGTTTTTTGGGGGGAAATTGCCTTCAATTTTTTACTCTTGTAAAATCCGTTTTCGGGGGCTCCGTAGGACCAATTTTGGAGGTTTTTGATCGGTTTTTCGTGGTTTTTCCTTCATTCCTAACCCATTCGCTATTGTTTCTGGAAAAAAAAAATTAAAACCGGCTGGTCCCTGGTGGTACTAATAACTAGCTGGGGCTCAGTGGGTTAAGTCGTAGGCGCGTGCATAAACCTTTATCGTCCTGGTGATGGGCTGGTCTATCAGAGTGAGAACTGAGCGATCTCTGCCATACCCATAGCTTACTCTGACTGTTCCTTTTACTTTTATATTTTCTAGATCTTAAGTGACGGCGTATCTTCCGTGGATTGACCTCCCAGTCTACCTAGATTGGAAGCCCAAGCGTCACATTTTTTCCTTTGCCCCTCAACTTTCTCTTCATAATTACTGAGGGGTACAGGGCCCTGGGTGGGGCTTTGGTTTCCTGGACGTTTCCGCACCCTCCTCAGCTCCCCGCCATGGAGTGGCTTCGGTCACCCAGGCTTTATTGTGGTCGGCAGTGAGGGTTCTGTGGGGGCGCACGGTTATGGCCTTGGCCTGCTCGGGGCCTTGGGGCTGTTCGGCCAGGCAGCTTGGTGAACAACAACAACAACAACCTTTATCGTCTTGGTGGTGTTTAAGAAAAAGTGTTTAGAAATATGTGTGTGATAACCCAGGTTCGAATCCCGGTGGATCACATATTATGTTTTCATTAATTTCATTGGAGGTGTAAGGTGTTGTGGTGAAATAAATAATATATAATTATGAGAGAGAGAGAGAGAGATGTGCATACATATATTTTACATAGATATACGGGGTACACAGATCTTACGATCCCTGTGAGGTAGCCAGGACTTAATACCTAGTAAATATAGCAACCCTAAGAGAGAGAGAGAGAGAGAGCGAGAGAGAGTACATAATATTCTATAAGACATTAATTGAGGCGAACTTGCATAGTAGGTGTAAGCGACCAAGAGTCGACAACATTCCCAAAAGTTTGAATTGTCATAAATCAGCTACCTTTCTCTTCCCGACGATAATAGCCCCAATAAAACTATTAATCTACGTCGGCCATGGTTATCAATGATTTACATTAATAGTATGAAACTGCATTAAATGGTTGGAATGTATGGTAGGCATGGAAATGTGAACATACCGCATATTGTTTCTGTTTGGAAGGCTACCCAGTGATAGATAAAGCCAGAGTGTTGACATTTAAAGGGCCCGAAGGCGGGAAAACAGCGCCAATCTTCTGAAGCGACCACTTGTGTCATTTTGTTGGTAGAGTCTATTGTCATGCTTTGTGTTAGTCACGTAGCCATATTTACCCAATTTGTGAATGAAGCCATAAGGGAAAGGGCTGGATGTGACACCACAGCAACTCGTCTCCTCTTACTAATTACCAGCAATCTCTCTCTCTCTCTTAAAACGATCAATGTTCTTCAGAGCTTTTTCAGCGTTCTCCTCCTTTACAGAGAGTTGGTGGCACCCGCCTTTCAAAACATTCCCGCCCTATGCTACCCAACTACCAAAATTAAACCGTTTTTCCCAGTCCTTCTTATACTCAACAAGTGAACTCTGGAAATCCCACCCTCAATTTAGCTTTTCCTTATCTTATGACTTATACTGATTCAATTTCTGTGTCCAGACAATTTGACTTCAACATACCTTGATTTCGGCTCTATGACACTTTTTCTTTCAATTGGGGAGGGGGGGGGGGGAGGATACTCGATACCGGCAGCTTTGTCTTAGATCTCCGTATACATAGGACGAAATTGATTTAGTAACCACTTTTCCATCTTCTGAGGCTTACTCTCTAATGATATTACGTCGATATGAGTATTTTGAGAATAAATGCAGATATAGATATATGAATGAGGAAGGACGAGAGCGATGGGGTGTGGAAATACAGTATATGTGCTGGAGGGTGTGAAGAGGAACACCTTGAGAAGCTTCGGTCAAGTGAAGCATCTGGGGAGTTAGATACTTAATAAAAGAGTGCATAAGTGCGAGGTGGAAGACCAGATAGGGAGAGGTAGACCGAGAATGAGATGGAAGGATGGAGATTAGAGGATGATTCCGGTGCTATTCCTCCCTCTCCGCCCTCCTCTCTCTTACTTATGCCTAATATCCTAATCTCTTCTAAAGATGTACTTTCTACCCTCTCTGGGCTTAACACTAATAAGGCGTACGGTCCGGACGGTGTTCCTCCTGTTGTTCTCAAAAACTGTGCTTCCGTGCTGACTCCCTGCCTAGGCAAACTCTTTCGTCTCTGTCTATCCTCTAACGTCTTCCCTTCATGCTGGAAGTTTGCTCACATTCAACCTGTCCCAAAGAAGGGTGACCGCTCTCAACCCTCCAACTATCGTCCAATTGCTCTTATCTCTTGTCTTTCTAAAGTTTTTGAAACTATTCTTGCTTCCAAATTTCTTAAGCATTTCTCTTCTCATAATCTGCTCTCAGATCGCCAGTATGGCTTCCTTAAGGGTCGCTCTACTGGTGATCTTCTTTCATATCTTACTAACTCTTGGTCATCCTCCTTTCGGGACTTCGGTGAGACTTTTTCTATTTCACTAGACATATCGAAAGCCTTCGATAGAGTCTGGCATAAATCTTTAATTTCTAAACTACCCTCCTTCGGTTTCTATCCCTCCATCTGTGCCTTTGTCTCTAATTTCCTTTCCGGCCGTTCCATAGCCGCGGTTGTGGACGGCCATTGTTCACTTCCTCACTCTATAAACACCGGTGTTCCTCAGGGCTCTGTCCTATCTCCTATTCTCTTTCTAATTTTTATAAATGATCTCCTTAACTGTACCTTAATTCCCATCCATTCATACGCAGACGACTCAACCTTGCACTACTCCATTAGTTTTTCAGAACGCCCCAGCCAGCAATCCCTCAACGACAAACGTAATGAAGCCATAGAACTCTTAAATTCTGATCTAAATACTATTTCCAATTGGGGCAGAGAAAACCTTGTTAACTTTAATGCTTCCAAAACCCAATTTCTCCATCTATCTACCCGTCAGGATCTCCCAGCGGACTATCCCTTATTCTTCAACAATACAAAAATCAACCCTTCATCTTCTCTCAATATTCTTGGTGTCTCTTTTTCTTCTGCTCTCATTTGGAAGGACCATATTACCAGTCTTGCTAAGGCAGCATCCCAGAAGCTGGGTGTGCTCAACCGCCTTAGGGGGCTCTTTTCCCCTGCACAGCTTCTTGCTCTGTACAGGGGCATAGTGCGCCCTTGTATTGAGTATTGTTCACATGTGTGGGGAGGTTCCTCTCACACTGCTCTCCTAGACAAAGTTGAAAGGAAGGCCTTTCGTATCATTAACTCCCGTCCACTCACCAACTCTCTGCAATCTCTCTCTCTCCGCCGCAATGTTGCATCTCTCTCGCTATTCTATCGCTACTATAATAATCAGTGTTCCTCAGAGCTATCCCAGTGCATACCACCTCCTTTACGTAGGGCACGTGGTACCCGTCTTGCAACTCAATCCCACCCCTACTCTGTGCAACTCTCCAACCCAAGAGTGAAACGTTACTCTCAAACTTTCTTCTACTCAACAGCTGAGCTCTGGAACTCTCTCCCAGAATTAGTCTTTCCCTCTTCCTATGACTTAAATTGCTTCAAACTCCGTGTGTCCAGGCATTTTGGCTCAAACGTCCCTTGATTTTGGCCCTGTCACTCTTTCAACTATGGGGAGGCACTCGCTATAGGCAGTTATGCCTTTTGCCTCCCTCAATCACATAGAAAAAAAAAAAAAAAAAAAAAAATACTAGTGAATGAGGTGTGGGAGGAGGAGCGCCGGCTGATGAATGAAAGAGGAGCATGGACGCAATACATTCGTGCTAACCCCCATGGGGATTAAAGCGTCTGGCAATAGATACAGTGTTCAGTTTAACCTGCTGAGTACCAGCTAAATATTTATAAATGTACCACCCAGGACCGGCTGATTCTGATTTTTTTTTTTATTCCAGAAACAATAGCGAAGGGGTTAGGAATGAAGGAAAAACCACGAAAAATCGATCAAAAAGCTCAAAAAATGGTCCTACAGAGCCCCCGAAAACGGATTTTACAAGAGTAAAAAATTTAAGGCAATTTCCCCCCAAAAATATGTTTTTGTGCGCTCACACACACGCGGATGGACTTTGAGAGTTTTCAACCATCGGCATGGGTGCGTGGGATACTTACACAGTTCCCATAAAAATCTGAGTCCTCTAGGTGCCAAAGGACCGGAGTAATAGGGACTGGAGTGACACTGACGCAAACGAGGCGTCGCTGGGGTTTAGCGTTACATACATTACCGACGCACTGTTTGCGTCGCTGGGACTCAGTGGGTTAACTAAGTGAAAAATTGTATCCCTCACCATCCTATGTTTGAAGATTTTGGAAAATAAACCCCATTCAATATTCCACAGCAATTGTTATACTTTTGTTAACAATTTCCTGCAAATGTTAGAATGCTGTGTCCAGATTTTGTTAAGGCGAATTTATGCAAAGACATTTTCAGGCACCATTTGATTCTATCTATAAAATGCCAGACGCCTTGATCCCCAAACGGGTGGACACGAATGAATCACCTCCATGCACCTCTGTCCTCTGTCAGCCGGCACCCCTCCTCCAACCCAACACCATTCTCACTGATATTCCTCTCAACCCATCCTTCGTCCTCATTCTCGGTCTGCTATTGCTCTCTGCCCTTTCATCTCACTCCTGTACACTCGCTAAGTCATTCTCTCGCTCCCCTCCCCTCAAGGTGTTCTTGTTCACATTCTACAGCACATCCACACCACAACGTACTCGTACTTCCTCATATTTTTTTTGTTTGCTATATTCCATATACTCCCTCTCGGGCATAGGCTGAGAGCCTGCACACTCAACCGCTGAACACGGTGAGGCCAGTGAGGTCTTGTTCCAGTCTAGGGAGTGAGACATGCGAAGCACCCCGGCTCAAAGCAATCCCATCTCTGAAGCTGCTCCGCCTCTGCGCTTCACAGTCTCACTCCCCAGACTCTGACCCTCTGATCACTCTCAGAACGCCACCTATTGAGCAATTAAATCACTAGGCATTGCCCCCTTGTAGCATATTTTGAATATGGGTATAATCATACAGTGCTATTTAATCAGGGAACAATGAGTTTTTGTTTTGTTTTTTTTTGGGGGGGGGGCATTTCGGTAATGCACTGAAACTAGGTACAGCACAAGTTCCAGTCCAATAATATCTTCCCATTGACATATTGGGATTCGTACCCGGGTCCATTGGATTACGAGTCCAGTGGCAAGACCACTCTGCCACACCTCCCCTTATGCCAGTATGCCAGTCTCTCCATGAAACTCAATACGCACTTCTCAAGTAACTCATTTCCACCCTTCTCACTCTAGGTGTATGCCTTTTGATCTGCAACTTCAGTTTGGGGTAAAGGTTTGAGGCTATTATTGCACTGGTATTGTTAACTAAGCTGATGGTAGATCACTATCTGAAAAACATTCTTGTAAAAGTGTATTTGAAAAACTGCCAGATCATAATTGTGGAAACAAAAGCTACGGGAAAAAGCCTAGGTCTAAAATGCAAACACTGGAAGAAAACACCAACATCAAATAAAAAAGGCAAATCGTATACTTTCGCAAACACTTTCTGGCTGACATTGTTTTTTTGTATATTTGGTAACTAGGGCTATATCGTCCCGGAGAGTAGAAATGCAGAAAGTTGCATCCTAAAAGACTTGCTCAGTACCTTTTCTCAACCTGGACATATTTGTTCTCTCTCTCCTCTTAAGCCATTTGCTGAGAGAACTGTTCGTCTACTTCGCCTTCTTTTCCTTGTTTATTTTCCGTTTTCTTTGATTTTGTGTTCTCCTTTTCCTCCTTCTTCTCCGTTTGTCCAATTCAAATATTTGCATTTCCTCTGTATTCTTTTTGTCACGTTATGTTTGTCTTTGCTTCTTTTCCATCTCCTTTCTTCTAAGTCCCGCTCCAATATCTTCCATACATGTTTCTTATTACTGTGTTTTTCTTATCTACGCTCCCTGTTTAGATTGCCTGCATTCTATTGCTTTATGTTCATAATCTTTGTATTACAATCTCTTCGCTTCGGCCCTATTTACTGTTTCCATGTTCATGCCATCCTTTGCGTGTGTAGATCAGCTATAAGTCTTAATAAGGTAAGATACGGGAACGAACTCAAAACAAGCCAGGAGCTAAATGCTTGGATTGTAGAGTTACCCACATACCCAACTGTTACAGAGCTGCTTCCTGTGTTATCTTACTCTTGGATATAAGCGTTATCAAAGTTACTATAGGTAGTGCCAGCGAACTTGACAATAATCTTCACCTCTTAGCTTCTCATAACTCGAAATTAATGCAAGTAATTGGGCTGACGTTTCTATCATTTGGGAAGAGTCCACCAGGAAATAGATGTGGATATTTTCAGCCAGTTTGCTCTCGGCCCTTTTGAGTTACAGAGAGATCAGGGATCAAGATTATTGTCAAGTTCGCTGTTCCCTGGCAGTTTTCACAGGTTTCTAATAGCCCTGCTAAATACTGTGGCTCAGCATTATTCAGGGTAAATGTTATCGCTTGTCTCACCTTAATCATGCCATGTCGTGTTTGTCTTGTCCGCCCTACTCTGCTAATTGACTTTTAAAAATATTCATGTCGGGACAAGCCCCTACGCCTTCACCTCCTCCTTCAGCTCCTTTCCTCACCCCTTACTACTTACCCTGTCCCCTTTCTTATGCTGCGAGGCATTAAAACGATCAACATTATTGCTTGTTTCACCTTTGTTAAATTCATGTCGTATCATGGCTCTTATCATCAAGGAAACTAAGAAGGATGTCTGTCTCTATCCTACCTACACATACTGTATATCATACAGTGTCTACCCCTTCACTGCATTGCCGCCGCGGCTGTAGAGAGAGAGAGAGAGAGAGAGAGAGAGAGAGAGAGAGAGAGAGAGAGAGAGAGAGAGCAGGTGGTGAGGTAGACGTTGGGAAGAGATTCATTATCTGTTTTCATTATTACGAATGGATTGTCAAGGGACCAGGGGACTTCCTTGAAAAAGAAATGGGGGAAGGGAGGTGGGTTTTAATGAAAAGATTATTTTGTAAAGCTGGAGATATACATAGATTTACATAGACACATTAACCACACATACCTTACGAACCAAACAGGGTGGTTCAAACATAACTCTAGAAGAAATAGTAGAACTACAAAAACAAAAAACAAAAATCTCCGGCGATTTTAGGTGCAATGGAAAAGATTAGCAATGTTAACTCTAAGAGGTTTTGGATTTCGCCTGAAGGAACTTAATTATAGACATTAGGATATAAGACAAAAATAAATACATTAAAATGCCTGTTTTAACTCTGTTGTCTCATTAACCCCTTCTGTACCGGAGACGTTTATTTCACTTTATTCTGGTTACTATTAGTAGAATATATTCAGCTGAAATAGGGCCTCCAGCATTTAACAGGCTTCAAACTATCTCACTTAACCCTTTTACTACCACAGATCCTTCTTAAACTGCACAAAGTAGTCTAAATATACGAACAGTACAGTAAAATGAAAAATACGTCGTCGGTACAGCACGCGTTAAGAACTTATTTGGAACATGGTACAGTGCCATGACGAGTATGAATATATTTTGTCTTGAAGTAGGCTAGAAGCATATAGAAGAATTGGGTTCAATGTTATTTTAATACCACGAATTTTGTTGATATATTTGAAGATAAATATTGAATCTATATGCTCTAAAGATCATAAGAAAATGTGTTTTAACCCTCGGCAAAACCTAATAAAAAAGTATGGTAATAAAATTTATTTTTCGTAACAAGGTTGTCAATACGGTACTTTCAGTCATCATAGCTCTAAAAATCATATGAAAATGTTTAAACCCTCGTAAAAGCCTAATATAAAAGTATGGTACTAAAATTTAATTTTCGTAAAAAGGTTGTCAATACGGTACTTTCCCGTTATCAATGTACAATCAAGCTGAAGATTGCAGAGTAAACACCATAGACTTCATATACCTTTTTTCACCTTCATATAATTGACAGCCAATTTTTTTATTTTTTTTTATTAAGGTATTAGTACTCAACCAGCGGGGGTGTGGGGGCGGCAGCCCCCACCCATAATACTAGGTTAGGTTAGGTAAGGTTGTTAGGTTAGGCTAATGTCTTTTCAAATCACTATTGGGGAGCGAGCGTGTCTCAACATCGATCGATAGGCCTAATGGGGAAAATAGGTTTTCCCGAGATTTCTAATTAATTACAAACACTATATATTGATGCAAATGACCAATTTTGTTTATAAAAAACACTCGGAAAATTCATGGTAATAAAATAAAAATAAATCCAAGAATTGTTATCAGTGTTTGGAAAATAGAACACGATGTTATAAAGATATACAAAATTAAGGACGATATACACACATTTCGGTTAAACCACAACCACTATCCCACATCATCATCGCCATAAATTAAGAAAACACATAACACGAACCAATATCCAAGAATACAAGAACATGCAAATTATTCAGTTCTCTCTTATACTGTTCAGTACTCTAGTATAATAATTTAAATTTTATTGAAGAAATTATAGTGATCTTTTAAGCTTTAATTTTAGATTTAAATAAAACTTGATTATTAGATACTATACATATGTATACATTTATATATAATATATATGTATGTGTAAGCAACTTTTGCTTAGGGGTTAAAGGGACTGGAGTTCTCGCAGAGAAGCTCCAGTACTGACGTTCTTCTTGACATGCAGTGTGCTGGCTTCATAATCCAATAGGGTTGATAGCCTCTGAAGTCCTATTTTAGCTTCTAATTAGGGGCTAAGGCATATTTATTTCTGACTAAATTTTTATGTCAGCATTTATTACTTAAATGTCATCACTCAAATGATATAATTATACTTATTATTGATTTCAATTAGGTGTTTATATTAGATTTCAACCTCCATAATATCTATTAAATATATTTTTTAAGTAGACGTTTTGTGCTCCAGTAGATCTGAATCAGATTTGAGTCTACGAATGAGTACAAAGAAATATCGATGCAATATTAGCTACGCAGATGACGTAACGTAAATAACAAACTATGAAGGAAAATCTAAACAAATAACGAATAATATAACCAGTAGAGCAGCCGAGTGTACCAATATATTCGAAAACACGGTGGAAAATTTAAACAAACTAAACCTCACCAAATCTAGTTATCCCACGCAATTCAAGACGAGATGAATATGTTATCATAAATGGGGATGAAGTGAATTTCAAAACCCACGGAAAAGCACTTGGGTTTATAATGACCTAAACAGGCTACCTGAACCGCATAAAAGAAAAGGGAAAACCCATATACTCACTTAATTACAAGATGATGGTGTTTCCAAGTTCTTTCAACTATAGTCTATTCGCTGTAAATAGGCGATACATAATGACCTCTATACTCTGTAACTCAAAAAAGGCTAGAGCAAATTGGCTGTATATTTCCTCATCTATTCCTTGACTGACCCTTCCCAAATGGTAGAAATATTAGCTCGATTACTCTAGTCGTTTTTAGTTACAAAGGTTAGAGGTCATGATTTATCGCCTACTCTCAGCGAATAGACTATAGGATCAAATTATATCTGATTAAATCACTGGGCTAAAGTCACACGCGATGTACCCCAGGGATCAGTGCTCGTTGTCCTCTTCTTGATTTATATTTTTTTTTTTTTTTTTTTTTAAGAGACAATGAACGGAGGAAGGAAAAACACAGACAAAACAAAAAGGTCCATGTGCCTAAAGGCATCCTCCATTCATAAAATGTGTGTAACAACTGGATTTAAACATTTGTAGATTGTAAGTTTGTGGAAAGCAATTCGAGGGAAGTGAATTCCAAAGAGTAGTAGCTCTGGGGATAAATGAATTCTGATAAGCAGAAGTTCTGCATTGTGGAGGAGAAAGTGTAAATTCATGGGCGCTCTCAGCTGCCCTAGTTCTACGGGGAAAGATGTGGAGAGGCGGCACAATTGAAGCAAGTTCCTCGGAACAATTGCTGTGAAAATATCTGTAGAATATGCAAGGGATGCAACGTTTCTTCGTATGGATAATGTAGGAAGGTCCTGTGTGATTGCAGGGTTATTGATTAATCTAATAGCTTTATTTTGAATTTTGTCCAACTGCCTCAATGCAACCACACCACTTCCACCCCACAGAGGTGAACAGTAATCCACCTGAGAACGCACATGACTTTTATATATCACGGCCAACTGCTCGTCAGTGAAGAATTCTCGAACTCTGTACAGGAGTCCCAGTTTTTTTAGAGGCATTCTTAGCAATGCCTCTAACATAATGTGTCCAGCTCAAGTTAGTAGTTAATGTTACACCGAGAATGTCAATACTAGGGGAAGTGGGAATATTTACATCATTAAAAAATATATGGGAGTCGGTGAGATTCTGTCGGTTGGAACATTGAATGTACTTGGTTTTCTGTGCATTAAAGGAAACTAGATTCTTTTGTCCCCATCCATTAATTCTAGAAAGGTCCTGGTTCAGAGAAATTGCAGTGTTTATTTTTGAATTTATAAGATCGGGTTGGGTGAAAGAATTGGTAAATGTGAAGGAACTGTGGAGTGTTGAGTCATCTGCGTAGGAATGTATTGGATTATGAGTGGTAGATATGAGATCATTGATATGAATGAGGAACATAATTGGGGGTCATATACATGACATTGATGACGGGCTCTCGTGTAGTATTTTAAAATTTGCAGATGACACAAACATAGCAAGCACTGTAGTCTCTCCAACTCAAATACAATACATCCAAAATTATTTAGATCAACTGCCTAATTGGGCTCAGACCTGGCAAATAAGCTTCAATATCGATAAATGTAAAGTATAGCCTGTAGGTTTTAGGAACAAAAAAACAAATTATTCAATGGATGGTATTCAACGCAAAAGTGTCGACCAAGAAACTGATTTAGATTATTGGGTTCATTGGTAGATTTTTCGAAAATTATATTCTCACCTTATCATTGGTTCGACCTTATCTAGAATACTGCGTTTAATGTTGGTCTCCTTATCATGAAAAGGATATAGAAAAACTTGTAAGAGTACAGTGAAGAATAACAACATGAATTCCAGACTAAAAAATAAACAACATGAAGAACGTCTACAAAAGTTAAACCTTTTCATCTTGACTAAGCGCAAACTGCAAGGGTATATATATAATTCAAGTATTTAAGGTATCGATGACATGGATGCAAACAAATACTTTACATTCGATTATTCATATTACACATGAGGGAATGGCTGTAAAATCATCCGTAAGCCCTCTCACTCCCATAAAGCAAAGTATTTATTTTAAAAGCAGGTAGTAAACTTATGGAACGCCTGCCTAGCAATATTATAGACTGCAGCACTGTTGATACCTTAAACGCTTATTCAGACAAATATCTCGCCCTTAATCCCCGACTGACTGTGTTTACAGATGAATAAACAAGACATGCCAACATTACCTCTTTTGGTAGAACAGATATTATAAGATGATTCTATATTCTTATTTTCCTGTCGAGTACCATGTCAGTTTGCCCATTCTGCATGGACACAATATATCCTGTCCCTTCTAAGCCATCTTTTCTCTCCTAAAAATAGGCTAGGTAGTTTAGATACAAGCAGCCTTGTAAGGATCAGTAGATCTATTGTTGCTTGCTTTCCTTTGTACTCCTTTGTACTAGACATATCCGTGCTCGACTACCCTCCCCACACATGTTTGGGTGTTTGGGTTAAGGGGGTAGTGCTTGGTTTTTGGTCAATGTACATAATTATGTATTATATACTTTATTTTTTAGTTTTCTAGCTAGACCTCCATCAAGCTTAAAAAAATACCCCCTAGACCCACTTTCAAGATAAATTTTTCGGTAAAAAAAAAATCCCGGCCGAAGGCCGTTTCCTTCTAAAATTAAAGGTTCACTACCGCTCGCCAGGAACAAATCGACACCTAAATGGCATGAAAGGTCTTAATATTGACAAATAGATGAGGCGAAAGGTCTCAAAATCGCCAAACTAACGGAAGGAACGTCTTAAAATCTGAAAACTATTATGCTAAACATGAGGGAGAAGGGGGTCTAGAAAAACTGAGTACTACCCCCTTTAACAGCTTCAATACTGTAACGAGGCCTGTGGTTTGGTTGTTTACGCTTCAATATAGTAGAGTTTAACGAACTTCTTTACCGACGACGTCTTTTTAATTTCATTCTAGCTACATTCAGACGATATTATGAAGCTTAGGAAGGACATATGGTAGCAAAAAACAAAAAACAATTATTGAGGTACTCTGTGGCCATTTAATTGGTAGATATCCTTCGTAAGGTGAATACAATCGTCTAATAGTTGCCATAATATAATAACAACTACATCACCGGTACAGAATGGGTTAACACCACAGCGCCTCTTCACCTGGCCACCAATCAACCAACACATTCCCGTGGACATAACCTGATCTGTCCGGGTCAGTTCACCAAAGGTCCTTCACTGTCAAATAAAACACTCCACAGAAAAACGCCGACCTTCTATCTATCTATCTATCTATCTATCTATCTATCTATATATATATATATCTATCTATATATCGATCTATCTATCTATTTACTCGGGCCTAATCACCACTTTTCCTTCTTTTCTTCTTTTTTTTTTTTGGGGGGGGGGACTCAAGTCAGAGCCAGAGTAAGGACATCACAACAGAAAACAATGTACACACAAACACAAAATACAAATTCACGCACCCCAGAGAAAAACACGGAACTTCACTCTCTTTTACTGTGGCCACCGAAAAATAAAATTGACTCTGTCCTTTACACATGCCGATCCTTCAGCACTTACTGGTATAACTCTGTTGGTGGTGTAATGGTTTAGATGCTTATGTTCTGGGTGGGGTGTCCCGAGTTCGAATCCCGGGAGGACCATATGCTTTCATTAGTTTATTCAAGTGCTTTGGGGTTTGTAATTGATGATTAATATTAAGAACGGGGTGTTACTTAATTTGCATTCGCGAGTTTGTATTGAGTTTCTCTCTGGCGTAAGGATGCAGCGACCCCACCGCCCGCCACTTCGGTGGTGCAGTTAGCCTCTGTAGCAGTTACGGTGATTTCTTGTTACTGCCTTATTGTAGTACAGTTAAGGCTGGTGTGGTGCGATTTTCGCCAGGTGCAGGTGCTTCAGGGGGACTTTGTTGAGTTTTGCTGAGACACTGTTAGCGCTATACCAACATCAGCCACTGTGATAACATGATGGGGCGTTGTTGTGGTAAGACTTTGTTGTACTGTGCTGCAGTAAAGACTGTAACCACCGTGCTATGATTACTGTGCACTGTGGGCAGTACTGTGATTGTACCATGGAAGCCACATTCACTGTGGACGGTTGCGGTCTTTAAACCCGTATGTACTTACTCTAGTTGTACTTACTCTAGTTGTATTGTATGTATGTATGTATGTATTTATGTATGTATGTATGTGTCGAAAGCAATATTCTATAATTGATACTCCTGCTTGTTTCGCTGTATGTATTATTGGTAGTATTATCATTGAGACGATTTTGCTTTTGGGAGGGGCTTAGGTGTCGGAATATTTATTGGTCAACGAAGCGTTATATGAGAGAGAGAGAGAGAGAGAGAGAGAGAGAGAGAGAGAGAGAGTGCGAGCGAGAGAGAGAGAGGTTGTATATCAGGTGTGCAGGATAATTGCCTTGTTTGTTGTGAATGGTTTGTTAGCTGGGCACCTGGTGAACACAGCCCTTCTCTCTCTCTCTCACTCTCTCTCTCTTCTTTTCTATCCTTTTTGTTCTATCCTTCTTTCTGTTCTTTTGTATCCTTTCCTTCAACTTTCCTTTTCTACCGGATATGCCATCTCTACTCGAATTAAGTCCTGACCACCTCGTTTGGATCGTATGGTCTGTGTAGCCACTGTGTCTATGTAAATATATGTAAATATATGTAAATATCTCTCTCTCTCTTTATTTTAGGAATCTTCCGAACACCATCATATTCAACACTTTCCAACAATATTCTTGTTGTTAGAAATATAGACGAGTTAACCCTGCCTCAGGAACAAATGCATATATACCAGGGACTAGTGTTCTGTGATTTTAATAGGATTGAATATGAATATATAAATTGAAATGGATGAGTTCAATGAGTTTGTATGGTATTGTAAATAAATCTCTCAGCAGTTATACAGTCCCATTTAGAGATAACATTCACGCCAGAAAAATAATAGCCTCGGATAACATTTTGAATACGTAATAATAATTCTCCAAATTCTAAGGCACCAAAAGCATTCGGAATGTACTGTCTAGTTTGGGAACATGTGTGTACTGTACTTCAGGGAATGTGTTGCCAAACAGAGATAAAGATCAGGCCAGTATTCCTCAAATGCACCACCAACACCGCCATCAACATCTGTGTACTGTACTTCAGGAAACGTGTTGCCAAACAGAGATAAAGATCAGGCCAGTATTTCTCAAATGCACCACCAACACCGCCATCAACATCCCACCTGTACTGTACCTTCAGTACCTGGCAAAAACTACATTTTGATCTAAGGATTGTGGATGGTTAGTAATCGTTTTAAGTAACTATACAGTGTTAGCTTAAAACTCGTATTTTCAACAATTACATGCAATTAGTATGTGTCTAGTCAATAATCGCTTAATTTGTTATTATTTATATATAAGTTGCTGGGAAATATGATTTACTAATAAGAGTAGTTTGTAATGTGACAGCTTGTTTATCAGATCAAAACAATTACACACATTCTTCATTCATCATAATAATTGTACTTACATAAAGCCATGGGGAGGGAAGAACTCATGTGGGCAACTGTACTTATCAAGCCAAGACAATACAACATAATTTTAAACAACAAGATGCTACCTATATTTCTAGACTACCTTTTATCCATCTCCCATTCTAATTTCCTCCTACAAGTTCAATTCACTAAATCATCAATCCTGGTCTGGTCTTGTGATTGTTCGGGGAGATCACCTTTTCAGCGGCCCCCCTATATGTTATTGATTTAGTTTTTGGTTATTTACTGTTTGTTCAACTTCTTTTGCCTTTCTATCCGCATTTGTTGTATAGTTCTTTTTATATCCTCTTTGTTTTCTTCTTCTCTGAATAATATATCAGCTAATTTATTATTTGTGTAAGGCCTATCAAATATTTTGCTGGTGTTTCTAATGTCTTGGTAATGTTCAACTTCTTCACAGTCGTTCATGTAACCCTTTATCAATCATGCCCCCGTTTCCCCCCCCCCCCCCCCTCACTGCACCGGCCATCTCTCCCGCCTCGATAATTGAGGTAATTTGTCGCTTGGTCGCCCGGGAAGCTAAGCCAATAAGGGAGATACAGATACAGGAAGTTACAACGAATACAGGAAGTTACAACGAATACAGGCAGTCCTGCTTTTCGTCTCCCTCACTCACATACAGTAAACAAAACACAGAAAAAAAAAATAGTGTCTAACATTTTGATTACGGGAGGCTTTTCTTGAGCATAATATATCGTCTAGTGTTTGTCAGAATGCAAAACAATGACGCCTAATCAAACTGAAAGCTTAACTCGATGGAGTTTATATACTTTTATGAGACGGATTTACTAATCTGAATCAACTTGTCTAATTCCATACCAGGATGAGCTCCGAACCCTCAATATGCCAACACGCCAATAGTATGACGTAATATTCATCGAAAAGACAAAAGACAATGTAAATATAACTGTAGAATGTGCGTTGCTAGCATATGATAATAGTAATTTTACCCAGAACTAAAAAACACAAACATAATAACATTAATAAGATAATAATAAAATAAGCTTCCATATATTCTAGGAATATACTCTAGAGTCTAAATAAAAAAACAAAATAAACAAAATGCATAGCACTGTACACTCATTGCAGTGTACACCATAATATCAACCTCTAACCTCTTCTTTAAAAGTTTCGTTCAAGGAAGCCCTATTTATGCCCTATAGAATAAGGCCACAGTCAACATTATAGGATCCTATTGCTTAACTTCCATAATTGCTAGTTTCAGCCATGGTTAGGTGTTCGTATGGAGAATAAACACCGAGAGAGAGAGAGAGAGAGAGAGAGAGAGAGAGAGAGAGTGAGTGAGTGTGTATTTTTTAAAGCTACTTATCTGCTTGTTACAATCTCACTATATTTAGTAAAAATTAAGAATGAACTTATACTGTAGTTGGCTAGTGTCAACTTTGAATTGTAAATGTATAGTTAGTTGTATTCATTCATTATCATCTTCATAGGTTAGGTTACGAGTGGATGAGATAGTAGATACGGACAACAGGAAGAATCACACTGCATCACCTACTATAGTCCGTTCATTCTAAGTTGGGCAGAAATCGTAACCCCTAACCTCTCATAACTCAAAAAGGACTTGAGTAATCGAGCTAATATTTCTACCAAATAAGAAGATTTGGCTAGGGAATATATGTATAAATTGACAGCTTATTTGCTCTAGCCCTTTTATAGTTACAGAGGTTAGAGGTTACGATTTCTGCCCAACCAAGAATAAACGGACTATAGTTTCAAGTACTTTAGATTCAAGTTAGGAGCAGATTAGATCAAGTTTAGATAAATCCGATTAGTCTTATATAAACAAGTTAAAGCTTGAGACTACGAGTAGACCAGAGTGAATTCGGCTTAGCAAGGCTAGCCTATCTATATATTAGAATGATTCAACATTTGATTGACTATTCTATACCCACTAAATTCTGGTACATTTCCTTCACATTTCGGTCTCACACACAATCTATGCCACAGTACAGTCTTAATCAATATTTAGCCAACAATGTTGTTGCTAAGGGATCACAAAGGATAACAAGCAACAACAGATTGCTGATCCTTACGAGGCTGCGTGTAACAAAACTACAGATTCTGTGTGAAAATGGAAAAGGTTAGCAAGGTGTAAAGTGGTGTTATTCGTTTGTAAATCTAGTTAATCGGGGTTAAGAGCGAATATTTATCTAGACGATTTTAAAATGTGTGAACAGTACTACACTCAATGACACTACTAGGAAGTCCATTCCATAAGTTTATCACTCGATTAATAAATAAATGCTTTGCCTCATGCGAGTGAAAAAGGCTTACCAATTACCGTACAACCATTTCCTCTAATGTAATTAGAGTGATCAATTGTGGAGTATTTGTTTAAACTGTGTAACTTAAAGTTTGTAAGTTTCTCTCGACTTACCTCTTACGGCTCTCTGGTCTAGATTTTGTACAAGTATCATAATACTTTCGCCAAATACTAATATTGACTGTACACACATAGAACCAGTTTTTAACCGTCTTCTTAAGATATAACAAATATTTTATCGTTCTTTTCTGCCTGAATCTAGTTAGTTAAAATAGGACTTCAGAGGCTATCAACCCTATTGGATTATTAAGCCAGCACACTGTATGTCAAGAATATCGTCAGGACTGGAGCCTCTTTGCGATAACTCCAGTCCCTTGTGTTGTTGTTGTTGTTTTTTTTTACCCGTGGTGGGTTTAAGAGAGGAAAGAAGAGGTTTGGGGAGGAAGGGGGAAAAAGAGAGGAAATGATGAAGGAAAGTAGGAGGTTAAAAGTTGGCGGGCAGACCACCTTGCTGTGTAGTTTGAAAGGTGTTTTTGTGTAATGTTGCAAGTGGTGATATTTAATGTGTATATTTGTTTATAGTTAGCTAAGGATCTAATGTGTTTGGATAAGTCTGAAGGAAGGTAATTTTTGATCTTGTGGATTTACTTTCTTACTGTTTGACATTTATATAATTTATTATTTATATATATATATTTTTTTTTTTTTTTTTTTTTTTTTAGTAGATTAGATCTGGGTCTTCGTTTTCGTTAGCTATTTATAGGCTGCTCTTAAACCATGAGTGGAATCTGAGATCCGGTTGGAGCTCAGGGTTATTTTTAATAATTGTTAAGGTTGGATCTTGTAGGCGTTCTAGCCTATCCCATATGTTTTTTTGCTTGTTTGTGGAGTCGGATGTTGTTGTTGTTGTTGTTGTTCCCTAAGCTGCCTGGCCGAACAGCCCCGAGTCCCTGAGGAAGGCCATGGTTAGGGGTAGAGTGTTTGTGTGATCATGTATATTTATTGTTGTCATAGTGTATGGATAGCGTTGGTTTGGGGCGAATCTTAGAGCTTTATTTTGTACTTTTTTGTAGTCTTCTTAGTTGTGTTTTGCTCATTGTGTGTGTCGGTATAGGGGGGTAGTCAAGGATTGGCAGTATTAGGGCTTTTACTAGGTGTATTTTAATTTGGCTATTTAGGGCATAACAGCGATATAGTTTACTGAGGGCTGCTAATGCTAGTTTTTTCCTCTCTGTTATATGTTTTATATATCCATTTGTGCTTAGATGGAGGCCTAGTAGTTTTCCTGTTACTTTATCTTCAATTCGGTTATTGTTGATGTGTATTGGTGTTTTGTTTTTTACCCCTAGTTGTATGACTGTGAATTTGTTTAGATTTGTTTTGATTTTCCAGTTTTCTTCGTAATTATTTACTATCTCTGCTTCCCTTTGGGTACGCCTAGACATGATTGCCCTTGATGGTCCTCCATATACTATTTGGGTAATGTCATCAGCATAGGCTATGTTTGTTCCTGTCTGAGAAGGTGGGGTGTCCCTAGTGAAAATAATAAAGAGTGTTGGGGATAGTACTGATCCTTGAGGGAATCCACAGCTCATCATAAGTTTTTCACTCAGGGTTGTTTTTATCATAATTTGGGCCCATCGATTGTCCAGGAAGTTTGTGAGTAATTGTTCTGTTATTAGAGGTAAGTTGAGATTTAATATTTTGAATTTTAGACCTGCGTGCCAAACCTTATCAAACGCTTTTGATAATTATGTCCCTCAAGATTACGTGACATTGCCCTTTATTGTTTGTTGCTATTAGTTCTGTGGCTAGGGCTAGGGCATGTGTGGTGCCTCTTCCTTCTCTAAATCCGAACTGTGTGTTGTTGTACAGGTTTTGGGTGCTTAGGTGTGTTCTGAGTCGTTTATTTATAATTCTTTCAAATATTTCACCAGGAACTTCGAGTAAGGAAATGGGTCTTTGATTCTCTAAATAATGTGGGTTTTTGTTGGGTTTGGGAATGAGTCGAATGGTTGCTTCTTTAAATTTATCAGGGAAATATCCTATTGAGAGTGAGGCATTGAACATGTGTTTTAGTGTGTTTAAGGCTGAATCAAGAAGATTTTTGAGGATAGTTTTATTAATGCCGCGTTTGCCTGGGCAAGTTTTCTTGAGATTGTTTATGACTGTTTTAATTTCTTCTGTGTGTATTGCTCTTGTTAGGGGGTTGTTGATGTCGAGTCTGCTGGTGTCTATGGTTTGGTGTGGAGTGGTTCCGTGTCTGTTTTGTTGTACAAAGTCTCTGATGTGGTCATGTCTACGTAGGTTGTTATCCTCTTCGTTTAGGATATTTTCCCAGTAATCTTTCTGTAGTTTTGCTTGGTCTTTAATGTCATATATTCTGTTTCCTTGGTGGTCTATTGTGAAGCTTGCTGTGGGAGTGTCATGGCCTTGTGACATCCTAATATTCTTCCAGAATGTTTCTGGGTCTGGATATGAGTTGGCCGTCTCAATTAGTTGATTTCTCCATGTTTCTTTGTGTTCTTGGGTTAGTTGAATCCTGAGAGTGTCTTGGAGTTGTTTGTAATGTCTGTAGTGGTCATAAGTCCATCCCTGGATTAGGGCATTTTGTCTGATTCTGTTGTACTGGTTCATTAGTATTTTACCTTGTTGGGTCATTTTGGTGCCTTTTAGAGTTTTGTGGTGGGTGGTGGGTATGTGTTTGTTTACATTTTCGTCTATTGTAGCGAACCATTCATCTAAAGTGTGATCTACGTCTTCTCTTGTGCCATTATTTAAGTTAATATCTCTTGATAGTTTTTTATCTATGTCATATTTGAAAGAGTCCCAGTTGGCTGCTTGGAATTTTGGTCTAGGAGGAAAGGGTATTATGATTGGTTGGGTGGATATTGTAGCTATAACAGGGGTGTGGTCACTAGTAGTGAGTGGTCCTGGGGATATGTGAATATAATGATAAGTTTTGTTGTTGGATTGTATAATGTCAGGGTTTGTAGATGAGTTTTGGGTGTGAAAAGTCGGGAAGTGTGGGCCTATATGTCTTATTAGTCCTTCTGTAATTAGTCTTCCTAGTTGTCGTCCTACAGTATTCTGGGTCCTGTTATTTAGTGTGTGATGTTTTGCATTAAGGTCGCCTATTAGGTATACAGGTAAATTTTGTCTGAATAATCTGTGAAAGTCAGGGGTAGGTAAGTAGGGTCTTCTGGGAGATAAATATACTGTGGCTATTATTATTGGTCCAGTGTCTGTTGTAATTTCTATTGCTAAGAGATCGGAGATGAAATCATCCAATATTTTGTGTGTCATGTTTTCTTGAATTGCTATGGCAGGGCCGTCATTGAGTCCGTCTGTTGTATTTTTCTTGTGGATTTTATATCCTTGAATGTTTAGAGATTCGTTGCTGGGTACTCCATGGCTGTTTATGAGTATTATATGTGCGTTTATATGTCTGTATATGTTGCTTAGAGAGTGTCTTCGTGTTCTCCAGTGTAACACATTGTGTTGTATTATCTTTAGAGTGTTCATGAATTTTGTCTTGTAGTTCTTGTAGAGTATGTTTTGTTTGAGGGGGGATTGGAGGAGGAATTATCGGGTTTTTCTATCTCAGTAACTGTGACTAGTGGTAGAGTGTCGTTTTTGACATGCTTGTTTAGTAGGGATATGGCTGTGTTTGCTTGTATTCGGATGTCATTACTGTAGGCTCTTGCCTTGTTGTATATTAGGCATTTTCTAAGTTTCTCCGTGAATTTTGCGCTCTCTAGTGTTTCGAATTCCTTGATGTTTTCTACTTCTATTGTGATTGGGGGTGGTTCTGTTTGTTCAGGTGGGGGAAGGCTGTAATTGTTGTCAGAACCTGAGGCTTGGATTTCTGTCGTGGGTTGTTGAGGGGTTTGGGTGGCTTATTTTTCTTCTGTTGCTATGTTTTTGTTGTTGTTGTTGTTGGGGGTTTTGTTTTTGGGGGGGTCATCATATGTTGTGTTGGATGTGGTTGTGGTACTGATTAGGTTGTTAAGGGTGCCGTTTTGGGGAGCTTGGTCTATGAAAAGAAGAAGGATTTTTTGAGATACTTCAGGGGAATAGTCTAGGGGTTGATATGTTGGGAGGTTGTTCAGTTTGAGACTGATAGTGCTGCATTCATTGTACTCTTCCCAATTGCGTTGCACATGTGGGCTTCTAGTAAGCTTGGGAAGTATTGAGTGGAGTTTAGGGGGTTTGTGATTTGAGTTGGCATGTGTTGTTGCTGGTTTTTTAGGTTTGAGCTTGTTATATTGGCATATGTGTTGGTGTTTTTCGCTTCTTTTTCCTTTTGTATTGCTTTTACGATTGACTTTCTTTTCTCGCATTTCATGGCTAGAGTTCTGTGGTTCTCCCCACAGTTTGCGCATTTTTTGTATTCATTTGGGCATGACTTCCAGTCGTGGTCGGTTTCACTGCATTCAGAGCATATTTTGTACTCTGCATTTTTTGGGCATTTATAGTTGGATGGTTATCGAGAGCATAGCACTTCATGCATGTTTCTATGTGTATATACTCATCTTGTTTTATGTTCCATTTAGGGATTGTGAGATGGAACATCTTAAGGCCTTCCGGAGCCTTTACTGCCATTTGTACATCTTCAAACTCGAATGTTATGTAGTGAGCACAAAATTTGGTTACATTTACGATCTTTGCAAAAGTGTTTTGATGTTGAATTTCTTATTTGATCAGCTCTGTGCTGTTACTCAAAATAATTTGGTCTACTTTAGTGCAGATCACACTCTTCTTTGCTCGTATTTGTAAGGGGAGGATGGGGGTGAAGCCCTCGTTTTCAAGTGTTTGCATTGCAGTGTGAGTGAAGAGTCTGTCTGCATCTTGATCTGTTGAGGTTAGTACTATTAAGTGATCGTTATTGTGTTTCACTTTGGTTACTTGGGCATCAAAGGGGGCCGCTGTTTGCAAGAATTTAGCTGCTGCCTGTTTGTCATTTGGGTGTTTTAATCTTATTTTTATCCTAGCCATTTTACATGATTGGCCCTCTACCTGTCTAGAATACTTGGAAGTAACCCTAGTACCTCAGGTTGCCTTTATATCCCGGCTACACGGTGTAAGAGGTTCCTGGGTTTTTCCTTGTATTCCCTATACCTATCAGAGTGTTTGCCACCCTTTCCCTTTTCCTCTCCACCCTTCTAATGGACCCCTTATGCGTATAGCCGCAGGGTTCGGTTTGGAAAATTGGGAAGGGACTCTAGGCGAGCCAGAATTGTATATTGTGAAGGAAAAGTTAGAGGTAATGTTTTATTTTTCAGTCAAATCAATCTTTTTGATGTTCTCCACAGAGATCAGGTGGAATTGTTTCAGCTGGTGTTATGCTTTGCCTCTTTATATGTTCAGTTGTCAGAACTTGTTCCAACGGCCTTCTGTGTTCAGAGCGTTTTTTTAGGAACAACCTGGCACAGTGGACATGAACAAGGTGTTGAACACGCACACTTTCGCCCTTGTAACAAAGGAAGCTGCTGTTTTAAGGACAGTCCTTGCCAGTGGTCATGTGTACGGATTTGGGGAGTTAGATTACCAGGGCTTATTCGTTTGGCCTTTTATTATCAGAGCTGCTGTTTTAAAAGTGCCTGAAGTTATGGACGTGATTAAGGTGGTGATTACAGCTACCAAGCCTTGTGCTAGTTACTTTAATTCACATATATATAGCAGGACACTGAACAAAGAAAGGTGCATATAGACTCGCTCTCACTCTCAATCTCTCTCTCTCTCTCAATTTTGTTGTATCAATGTTGCATTCTATATTCACCTACTAAATGTATTTAAATAAGAGGTACAGTACGTTGAAATACAATGCCTGGATTGCTGTCATCTTTTCCTTTACAACTATCCGTTAATAATTATAAACATCAACACAATAATAAATATAACTACACAAAATAAATAATGCGAACAATAATCGGGACTTACAGTTCTCGGAGACGCTTGTTCTACGAATCTAGGCTACCTGAAGAATAAACTGTCGCTCAGATCACGTTCAGACAATTTAATTATTACAAGAACAGCGACAATATTTTGTTGTACTAAAGGCAACCGTTGGCATTGAAACTTCGAGAATGGCAGAATAGGCGAACATACGTCACCCAATCACATAATTATTATAGTAACTATTCTCTCTCTCTCACACAACAACAACAAAGCACCATTAAACTATGGTATATTTTCAATATTATGGTGTCTGTAATGACAAGGTGTCCGGTGACCGTAACTTACTGACCAACCAGTAACTCTCAACACCCACAGTATAGTTACATACATACCTGACACGCCCACTAACACACACACACACTAAGCGCAATCTTATTCACTATCATGATTCCATATATCGGGTCAAGTATAATGGCATACGATGGTCACACACAGTCACATTATCCTGACGTTAGGTTAGTTATAAGAGGTAAGGTACAGTCGGCCTAATAAGTGATGTCTAGGCACCCATTATGTTTTGATCAATGATTGGTATCAGCAATATTTACACACTGTTTCTTCTATTTTAGTGATATATACACACATGTTGCTACACTTATCCACCCTATTCAACATCTGACAGTCATTAATACAGAACAGAACGAGCCAAACGCAATGACTGCTGAGACACGACTTATTAGCGCCACTGTACATTTAGTTATGTAACTTATACCCATTCTGTGATTTTATGATTGGAAGGAAAAATTGTATGATTGCAATAATCCTTTGCTATAAGACCGTTAATTGATCAAATGAATAGACTACTGCATGTTAAATCACACTATTTATTCAGTTCTACTACTGTCCCGACCATCCAATGTAGAAGTGGATTACAATTTATGTGTCCAACTGTACACACACACACTCTCTCTCTCTCTCTCTCTCTCTCTCTCTAACAAAGCAAGCAGAGCATTAGGCTTCATCAGAAGACATTTTCATTATCACAGCAGAGACATAGTTATCCCATTATATAAAAGTATAGTGAGACCGCATCTGGAGTATGCTGTGCAGTTCTGGTCTCCCTACCTCATAAAGGACATTTGTAAAGTAGGAATATGTGCAGCGAAGAGCAACTAAATTGATCCCTTCTCTAAGAAATAAACCATATCATGAGAGACTAAGCGAACTCGATCTATTTTCAGTTAAGAAACGGAGGATAAGAGGACAGTTACTGATTAAGTGTTTAAGATTTTAAAAGGATTCAGTAACATTAGCCTAACCCCGATACACAATTTAAGATAGCCAAAGAGAGTTCTACAAGAATAAACAAGTTGAAATTAATAGGTAAGAAAGTAAACCTGGATACAACAAAACATTTCTTCACTCGCAGTATAATTAGTGAGTGGAATAAGCTCCCAAATAAAGTAATAGATATTGTCTCAACAGATGCATTTAAAGAATGTCTAGATTCATACCACAGATAAATGGGGATGGAGTAGGTAATAACCAATGATAGAACGATGTGGTAGTAACGATCTTGGAAACCGCCTGAAGGAATTTATAGAAGTTAGAGCTGAGGGAGAAAAAACAAATGATATATACAGTATATACTGTATATATACAGTATATTGTATATATTACTAAAGGTGTAGGTTTGCATGCAATTGCCTTTCCATTTATAACTTTCTATAAATTCCTTCAGGCGGTTTCCAAGATCTGCAAGGTTATTCACTTCTAACTGTCTTCATGTACGGTAATTGCCTGAGGGAACGGAGGATGGGGAGAGAGCCTTCTTCGTTGCTATCCTTTCCTTCCACTGTCCCTTACTCTCGGGTTAGCTGTCTCTACTAGAATTAAATCTTGACCACCTCGCTGGGATCGTAAGGTCTGTGTGGTCAGTGTATCTATGTAAATCTCTCTCTCTATCTCTCCAACGCTCATACATATTTCACCTTATGAACTCATCAACCGTACCGAATTTGTATTTACCCTCTCTTTCAAAACCCCGCTTTTCATGCTGCCCATTAGGAGCCTTCTATTGGGAGAATAGCATAATGCTACTATAGAATACAGTACATTCTTCCCTTATTTACCTTCCTATTATATAATCACTCTTATTCAGCGCCAGGTCCCTGAGATCAACGTCTATCAACACAAGTCATAATCTAGCCTACCGTAGTTTTAACTAACACATCTTAGCCTAAACTAGCCTTGGCTAATTTAATTGTTAGAGTGTGTAAGTTTTGTATGAAATATCCTAGGTTCAAATCCTGAGAGAATCACATGATTTTATTTGGGGGTTATTGGCGTTAAGAACGATGTTAAACATAACATATCCAATTCTAGCTTACCCACACCTAATCTAACATAACCTTAGTCAATAAACTCTAACTAAACCCACTATAATCCACTCTAGCTTGACTTACCACAATCTTCAGTTGATAGAGAACTGAAAATTGCAAAGGGCTGACTTGACTAATTAGTTAAAATAGGACTTCAGAGGCTATTAACCCTATTGGATTATTAAGCCAGCACACTGTAAGTTAAGAAGAACGTCAGGACTAGAATCTCTCTGCGAAAACTAAAGTCCCATGTGACCAGACCAGACCAGATGGCTGGAGTAAAGTAGGAAAGAAGAGCAATTGGACAGAGGAAGAACAAGCGGAGAAGTGAGAAGTACAGTAGAAGACTGAAAGTTCTCGGGTTCAACCAAGTTGCGACTTGACACTCCTTCCAGTTAATAATATCAGTACTGCGTGTCACCAGCTGGAACAAGGTATCTATATCAAACTGTGTAAGTGGGTAGTACCGAGGTAGTATATTGGGTCTGTCTATATTATCCAATTATATATCTTGGCAGTATGTCCTGGCGGTGCATGCCCTTCAGGTTGTATATCATTACCAACTTTATTTTCCCTCGTCTTCTGATATACACTATAATACATTGAATTTGAAGCTTTGTAGTTAAGGGTGCTTCTTCCAAATTTCTTCTTGTGACGACCTGCACATATATTATATATATATATATATATATATATATAATGGTGCAAATAATGGATTATATATTGTTCTTCAAGCCCTTACATTATGAATGACATCATTGTTATGCTATATTCTGGTTATCAGTAAACGAATTTATTTAGTGAAGGAATGCTCGGTGTTCTCGACAAGGGACTGGGGTTCTCGCAGAGAGGCTTCAGTCCTGACGCTATATTCTTGACTTACAGTGTGCTGGCTTAATAATCCAATAGGGTTGATAGCCTCTTAAATCCTATTTTAACTAAGGTGTTCTCGAAAAGAGGTTCCAGCCCTGACATTATTCTTGAATTTAAGTGTGCTGGTTTAATAATCCAATAGAGATGATAGCCTCTGAAATCCACATTAATTAACGGTGACAGTTGCCAGGTTGAGATAGACTATACCTTCCTTATACGTCCTTTCTAAGACAAATACAATTGTCTAAATCTAGCCAAACTCAACATTCATTGAAGCCATCGTATTGAAGGGGTACGAACAACTACAACATTCATACAGGCAAGACACAATATTAGTTTAGTTAAAATAGGACTTCAGAGGCTATCAACCCTATTGGATTATTAAGCCAGCACACTGTAAGTCAAGAATAACGTCAGGACTGGAGCCTCTCTGCGAGAACCCCAGTCCCTTGGCAAGACACAAATAACGCTATTGCGTGTTTACCTATCCGAAAGGATGCAATGTATTAGAATCTTGTCCATGATACAAGGAGTCGCGGATAACTTAGGCTACATTACAGAGTTAAACATACTTGCCATTTGTTGTCAACTTACTATTATTTGTGCACGAGGTTAATAATTAATGGCGCATACTGTAGGTTGCTTGTTTAGGTTAAGTAAGGTAGTTACGTTGGACATGAATGCTAGGTAACCCAACCAACCCAACCCAACTCAATGATTTAAAACAAATAAACAATAAAGTAATTAAATAAATAAAACAAATAAAAACAAAACATCGGGAAAACCTAGGCATAATGTAAAAACAATGCCAAATGCCAATTTACATGAAAATAAAGTTAGACTCGTACTCTCTTTCCGTCAACCTACTTATCTTTCTACATAAATTACTTCCTACCCTACAAATTAACATAATTTCTCGTTATTATTACCTTACAAGCCTGTGTTAAATGTTAAAGACGTGTTAATAGAAAATTCAAAGGACGACTATTCCCCAGAGCGACGGCATAAGGCGAGTCATCAGGGAAGTCAGTGACAAGTATTATCATTTAAATGTGGGCCTCCTTTGAAGATAGGACGAGGGAGAGAAGGAAAGATAAGGAGGTTTCTAGGACTTGTTCACGCTACAATGGTAAACTGATAAAAGAGCTTATGTGTTCTTTTATTTTCTCAGCATAGCATAACACAGAATTATTTCAGTGGAAAATATATATACTCCGTCGGATGCAAATTATTCCCTTAAGCGTAGGCAAGACTTCTTGTTAAAAAAATAAATATAAACAAAATAAAATAATAAAAACGATAAAGCTCATATTAAGGCCTTGCTAGAAAGGAACATTGACCTTTTGTGTTTCCTTTATTTCCATAGCATAACATAGTACAAAGGTACAGATGATGATAGGTGCCTTCACAACAGCTTCATTTGTCCGATTACTTTGATTGATGAATAGATACCAGCTTTTCCGGACAATCCAAAAATCTTCCTATGGACCATCAATTTCAAATAAAATCCCTTGTTTTTAATTGTATATGATATCGTTTAACAAATGTAAGCTTTCAAAGAGCTCAACGCTTACAGTTTCCCACATAAGTTATATTTATCTCCGTGACCTTATACTGTACAGTCCTGCTAATAAGTCATGCCGAGCTGTCATTACGTTTGGCTTGCTCTGTGCTGTATTAATGTCTGTCAGATGTTGAATAGGGTGGGTAAGTGTAGAAACATGTTTATATATTTCACTCTATATGAAGAAATGGTGCTTAGATATTGCTGATACAAATTATTTATCAAAACATACTTGGTGCCGAGACATCACTTATTAGCACGACTGTACATGAAAATATAATGTTCATGATTGAATTACGAGTGTAGTTTCTTATGCAGTGGTTAAATCATCTGGCCAGTCAAGTGTCAATTACAAGAAACCACGCTCGCAATGCATCCATACTAATTATAATGTCATACATAAGCTAGCGACGAGAAAAAGAACTTATGTGGGCAACTATACCTGTGTCTCATATGAAAGTCACTTATCACATGACTAAAACAGAATATCCACATGTATGAAGGCATCTATTACACGTTGAGTCCTATTGACGCTTAACCTCTTCTGTACCGGTAACGCCTTTTAAACTATATTCTGGCTACTTTTAGACGATTTTATTCAGTTTAAAAAGGGCCTCCTGCAATTATAAGGCTTCGAACTACCTCACTTAACCACTTTTACCACCCCAGATCCTTTTAAACTGCACTAAATCGTCCAAATATAGCCATGACAAAAATAAAAAGACGTCGCCGGTACAGAATGAGTTAAAATATACAGGATAATTATTTTACCTTTTGTAGGATCAGTTATTGGTTTATGGTTAGGATTGGGTATTGGCTTTCGTAGCAATAGTTTAGGGTTTGTTAACACATATAGTAATGCAATATAACACACTCTTGTTACTTTATTTGTAATCCCTTCCGGTCGTCTATATTGATATAAAACGTGCTATCGCTAGACCATTTCGTACAGCTTAGGGAGGATCTCAAGCAATTCAGGGTTGAAATGAATAAGCCTTAACCCCTTCCGTACGATGATGTATTTTCATCACAATCTGGTTATACTGGCCGATTTTCTATAGCTTATGATCAACCCCTAAGACTCAAAAGGTTATTATATACGATCTCAATGAACCTTCTGAATAACACTGGCCCTTCGTTAGCTGCATAACATCCTCTAATATTAGCCAGAATTAACGGTAAGAAGGTGTCCTCGTGCTGAAGGGGTTAATGATATCTCTGACGCCCACATACCCTGTACAGTATATACGCAATTAAGGAGAGGAAGACCGTTTTTCTGGACCCCCTTCTCCCTAATGTTTAGCCCCACTAGTTTTGAGATTATAAGACGTTCGGCCCATTAGTTTGGCAATTTTAACACCTTGCGCCCCATTTTGTTGTCAATTTTAAGACCTTTCGTGTCATTTAGGTGTCGCTTATTTCCTGGCGAGCGATAGCGAGCCTGCAATTGTAAGAGGAACCGGCCTTCGGCCGGGAAATTGTTCTACCGAAAAATGTACAAATATATCTTGAAGGGGGGTCTAGGGGGTGTTTTTCTAAGCTTAATAGACCAAAACAACGGTCTGCCTCCCCTTAAATTGTCTAATTGTATACAACATGAATCAAGATAATGCATCATCGTTTTCTGAATGGGTTTACATAGGTATTTGCTACATGAAATGAATCATCTTGCCTAAAGCCGGAGTCACACGAGCCGTTTTTCGAGCAATTTTGTTATGGGCAATTATGGTCTGGCTGCTTCAAAAATTACACTTTATCATAATTCAAACCGCCTAACATACTCTACCTTCAGTCTAGTTATCGATATCAGTGCGAAAAAGTTCCGAAATATAACGAGAACAAACTTGCTCATGGAAAATTGACGGAAATATCGCTCGTGTGACAGCGGCTTAATCCAATATCAATCTTAAATACCTTTCGCCCCATTTCGTTGTCAACTTTAAGACCTTTCGTGCCATTTAGGTGTCGATTATTTCCTGGCGAGCGATAGCGAGCCTGCAATATTAAGAGGAACCGGCCTTCGGCCGGGACATTTTTCTACCGAAAAATGTACAAATTTATCTTGAAGGGGGGTCTAGGGGGTGTCTCTTTTAACCGTGATGGAGGTCTAGGGAGGAAACTAAACAAATATATGAATAAATAAATTAATAGACCAAACAAACGGTCAGTCTCCCCTTAACCAAACAATCCAACCTTGTATATTATATCTATGTTTTCTTAATATAATGCAATATAATATTAGTTAGTCAAAATAGGACTTCAGGGGATATCAACCCTTCTGGATTATTAAGCCAGCACACTGTAAGTCAGAATAGCGTCAGGACTATATAATTATATAATGAATATAATGCAATTTTGTCTGACAATAGGTGATTACTGGACCCAAATAAACCATAATGCCATCTATACAATCATCGGGCTCCAGTTTGTAATATCTGGATCGGTAATTTAACATCGAGCCCGACACAGATTGCTATAAAAGAACTGGATATTACCGTGGCCTTTGAGCCACCATCATTGTGAATATATTTGATGCAACCTAACCCTGGTGTTTGGTACAGTTGTCATGATATTCACCTGGGACAATAAAGTGTTGTAAAGGAGTGACAGCATTAAACTAACCCCTTGAGAATCATGACGCACTTTGACAGTTTAATCTGGCTCAGGTTCGAATCCCGGTGGATCACATACATGCTTTCATTAATTTCATTGGAGGTGTTTGGTGTTATGGTGAAATTAATAAAATATAGATTATCATTAGGCGATTTTATGCAGTTTGGGAAGTATCTCCAAGCTCAAGGAATGGAAGGGGTAAAAACTCGTAATTAAACTTCTGACTTTCAAAAATCCTTCTTAAACTGAATAAAACCATCTCCAACAAACTGCAAAATGCGCCTTAATCCTCAAGGGGTTAATGACACAACATGGCATGAATATAGGAAAGGTTAAACAACAATATGTGTCACTTAATGCCATTTAATTATCTCAGAGTCATATATCATCGTTTGGAGGTGACTATGAATTTGTCCCTTTATAATAAGGATATTTATAATAATGTATAATAATGATTAGGCTAAGGGCTGTTCCTATGCAGATTGAGGCTTGGCATCTTCTACCCAACCATTAGCCGTATATGTTTGTCTCTTTTACTGTCCTGTTTTTCCTTCTGGGGCGGGTGGCTAGGAATCCTCCTCCCATTGTAAACTTCTCCTATTAGACGAGACAGAGAGAGAGGTGCGAAGGAGCTCGAAAGTGGTCACAGACTCTAAGAATTGGAACTTCAAATGTTGTATCTGTTCGGTCTCTGTCTGGAGTCGGCCACCCACAGCTATGGCGTATGTGCCTGAGTACATATACATACATACATACATATATACATACATACACACATACTTACATAGCCCCTTCAGTAGTTCAGTACCAGTGACATCCTTTCCATTATATTCTAGCACCTATTAGACGATATTATGCAGTTTAGGAAGGATGTCTACAAATCAAAAGGCTACAAACTATCTCAATTAGTCCATTTAGCTACCATATTTCCTTCCCAAATCGTCTAAATGTAGCTGACATCAAACTAAAAAGACGTCGCCAGTACAGAATGGGATAATAATTATGTATTAAGTAAGACAACCGATTTAAACTATCTTTCAATAATATTATCCGATTAATGAGTCCTTGTGGTTAGATGCAGCCAGCTCTCACTCCACTTGTTTCAGATTCATGTCTTGGAACCTTACACATGGCAACGCCTATAGCCTATTAGTCAGCCTTTCGCAACGGAATATAATATAGAACCTAGCCAAATTTACAAAAGGAAAGCAAGCAACAACATGGTACTGATACTATGCTGGTTTGAAACGTGAATGATTGAAAAGGGGACTGGGAAAGGGAGGAATGCCACATATAGCAACATATTCTACTGTATGTAACATACTAATATAGATAAAGAACATCGGAGTTGGACTGTGTGTATTGATGGAGAGAATCAATCAGAAGAGCCGCAGTTATACCATAAGTACAGTAGCAAGATATAATAAGTTTAGACCCATTTGATCTGTATAAAACAATCACCGACGATATACAGTACACACCAACCAATATACATAAATAAAATCATCTTTCCTCCTTTACCTTATCCCAACGCAACCCTTTCCCTCCTTCCCTCTCTTGCTTAAAAAACTGTTTCGAACCCAGACGAAATAAGGCTTAATTATATCACAGACAATAGATTAAAAAGTTCAGCTATTAAAACAGGACCATACAGTACTCATAATGGCCCACGATTACACTTGTGATCTGTACTGGATTGCAGAAAATATAAGTCAAAACACGCACAAGCCATTAAATCTAAATTATGTACGAGTGGGTTGATTCTGGCACCGGTTTTCCGTGGTTCTGCCTCCCATCAAAGGGCTATAGACGCAATATGTGGGATTATTTTATTGTGTGAGCGGGAGTGATGCTGATGATGGACGTGTATGAAGAGAGAGAGAGAGAGAGAGAGAGAGAGAGAGAGAGAGAGAGAGAGAGAGAGAGAGAGAGAGAGAGAGAGAGAGAGACGAAGTTGGAAGCAGCTTTTAAGAGATTGAAGTAATGTTATGCAAATACTCAAAGATCAGGTAAGCATGTGTTAAGTTTTTGTAAGAGGAAGGGAGGGAATCGTTTTACTATTTTCTCAGGAGGATTAATGTTACGTTTTAGCCGTGTTCAAGATTTCTGAGCTTATTAATATAGTTTACTAGAAAACCTTTGCATTACACAGGAGAAAATAAAGAATTATTCTCTTTCTCAAGAGCAACACAAGGGACTGGAGTTCTCGAAGAGGGGCTCTAGTCCTGGAAATATACTTGACTTACAGTGTGTTGGCTTAATACTTCAATAGGGTTGATATAGCCTCTGAAGTCTTATTTTAACTAACTAATCAAGAGCAAGAAGGGACTAGAGTTCTCGAAAAGAGGCTTTAGTCATGACGCTATTCTTGACTTGCAGTGTGCTGGCCTAATAATCCAGAAGAATCTCTGAGGTCCTATTCTAACTAACTAATCATGAACAACTATTATACCTTTTGTCATCGATAAGAACATTTCCTGAGCTTACCCTTTTAAGATCCGAGTATGCATTTCTTATATGTGTTCCGGATATTATTAGACGATTTTATTCAGCTTAGGAAGGGTATATATGGAAATTAATTGAGATAGTCTTTACCCTTATCATTCCCACAGATGTGCAATATCTTCAAAGGGTTAGCATCGTCTTTCAGTATCTAGACTATAGAAGACAAATATCTTCCTATAGAAACACAAGGGACTGGGGTTCTCGAAAAGGGGCTCCAGTCCTGACGCTATTCTTGACTTTACAGTGTGCTGGCTTCATAATCCAGAAGGGTTGAAAACCTCTGAAGTCCTATTTAAACTAACTATAGAAACAGTATATACACATTCTTTCTCAAGTGTACAAAGGAGTACAAAGGAAATCAAGCAACAACAGGTCTAGTGACCCTTCTAGGTTGCTTGTCCTCCAAAACACTGAGGATCAAGTGACCAAACAGTGGTTTAGAGTGGGTAAGGGAACATTGGAAAGGGAACTACTGCCCTGCCACTAACGTGGCAGGACTAGGAAGTTAGTAGGGGACATATGGGTTAGTAACTGAGGGGAGGATAAAGTTATTAATTTACAAACGCAGTCAGTCGCGGGTTTGATGCGAGATATTTGTCTAGGCGGAATTTAAATGAATCAACGGTGCTGCAGTCTATAACGTCTCGGGGAAGCCCATTCCACAAGTTGACAACTCGATTGAAGAAGAAATTCTTAGATTCGTGCGAGTTAAAAGATTTACCAATAATTTTGCAACCGTTTCCCCGCGTGTAATTAGATTGGTCGATAGTGAAGTACTTACTACAGTTCATATTGTCGATGCCTTTGATGATTTTGAACACTTGAATTAAGTCACCTCTTAATCTGCGCTGGGTTAAAGGAAATAGATTTAATTCTCTAAGACGCTCTTCGTATGGTTTGTTCTTTAGGCTAGGTATCATTTTGGTAACTCTACGTTGAACTCGTTCTAGCTTGTTTATATCTTTTTGGTAATAAGGGCACCAGGATTGAACGCAGTATTCCAGAAGAGGGCGGACTAAGGAATTGTAAAGGGTTAGGATAACTTCTTTGGATTTATGCTCAAATGACCTGCCTATAAAGCCAATTATTTTGTTTGCCTTCTTAACAACTTCTGAACATTGTTGACTCGGTTTTAGGTTACTCGATATTGTTACTCCCAGATCAGTTTCTCTGTTTACATTCTTAAGCTGAGTGCCATTCATCGAATAGTTTGCTTTCTCATTTAGGTATCCGACATGTAGTACTTTACATTTATCCGCATTGAAACTCATTTGCCAAATTTGGGCCCAACATGACAATTTATCTAGATTGTGTTGCATATCGTCAACTTGTTCTTTTGAGAGTACGCTATTTGCAATTTTTGTATCGTCAGCAAATTTTGAGATTGTGCAGGTGAGACCCTCATCTATGTCGTTGATGTAAATTAGAAAGAGAATTGGTCCTAGTACCGATCCCTGGGGTACCCCGCTACTTACATTGGTCCATTTAGATGCCTTACCGTTTATGACTACCCTTTGCTTTCTGTTGCTGAGCCAATTTTCTATCCATTTCAACACACCGTCTTGTATTCCATGCGCTTTTAGTTTTAGCAGTAAACGTTTGTGGGGAACTTTGTCAAAGGCCTTTTGAAAATCAAGGTATATAATATCTACAGCTTTACTCTCATCGTAGAGGTTGAGGATATCGTGGAAGAAGTCTAAGAGGTTTGTTAAACAGGAACGTTTTTTACGAAAGCCGTGTTGAGTATCTTTAAGTATGTTATTTTCCTCTAAGTGATTTACGAGTCTGTCTCGTATGACCGTTTCTAGCATTTTACATACAACTGAGGTTAAGCTAATTGGACGATAGTTACTGGGTAGGGATTTGCTGCCTTTTTTGAATATCGGTGTTACGTTGGCTAGCTTCCACTGATCAGGCATAGTTCCAGACTGCAAGGATTTATTGAATAGTAATGTCTATCGTATAAATACGATAGACTATGACTCTTTTGTGATCTTGTATGTCTCTGTGACGTCACGATCTCTCCTACAGCACGATGTAGGACGAGTAGATCGTATATTATAAGATTGTAAATAAGTTAAGTTATAAAAGGCCTAATATGCTATTAAGCAATATTGCCATGGTCTTATGTAGTATATATGAATTTATCGTATATATTAATATAATTTATCGTATAGAGCAACCTAAATGTGGTACGATAATTTGGGCTCCTGGCGGTTTGCCAAGGCAGCAAGGTGTGCTTTTGAGGTACGTCAGAGCCTTCACGAACACCAACCAGTTAACATCTAATTTTCCGCCCTCAGTTGATCGTGCTTTTGTGCCTCTAATCACAATACACATACAGCAATACACACAGCTACACCATCACGACGCTCTCATCGACATCATGACTGACTGATAGATAAGCATAATATTCATGTCCATTCCCATGTAATCATTTATTCTTTCTTTAACTTGACTCGTGTCTCGGGACCGAAGTCTCGTTCCCCATTGTCCACCACCATATTGGGTAAAACGTTCTCCCTTGCCTCATTGCCACGTGGAACTATTGGTGAGTTAATTCCTGGCTAATATTAACCCTTATAACCTTACCCTATAATTATATACATTTATTATGTGAGACCTTTGGATATAAATTAGCTTGTTTCAGATTGAATTCAATTTAGATATAGAGTATTCATTTAGATTGATTTTATTTGATTCATTATAGCTTAGTAATATTTAACTTCCATTGATAGTTTACCACATTGGTGCCCAGACCCGGGAATTAGCTACCAGTAAGGGATTTTAAGGCAATGAACAAGGGGACATATAACAGGATGCAGGAACAACTCTATGATAAACTGGCAAGGCTAGCCAAGCGATGGTTAGAGCCGGAAAGCAGGGTCACATCGTTGTGCCTGCCTAAGTCCTGCTTCCCACCCATCGTCTTTCCCCAGTAATGTTCTTTTCAGTTTCAGACTTCCTGTGACATATGACCTGACCTAACATTTTTTCTTGTTCAATATGATCCATTAGTAGGTATTGCTATATAGTGTACTATTTTTTCTCCATAACATAGAAGTCCGCCGGTTGGCGTCTCTTAAGTAGCCTATTATTTGGCCGTTGTTTTTGTAACGTGATATTTAGATACATAGCCTATAGGCTCACATGCAAAATGGATAAAGACCATAAAGAGACACCGTCTAGTGGGGGTGCTAAGCAAAGCCCCTAAAAATCAAAGGGCGGGACTTCGGGGAGTGTTAAATAGGCTAATTGTGGACTTAAACACTTTCATCACTACTGCTGATCTAGAGGAATTGGAGGCTAGATTAGATAACGTCCAGGCTACCCACGGTCGTATTACGGCTCTGAGTGAGGTGATTGTGGCTGACATGATAGAGGAGGAAGAGATAGTTACAGAGTGTGATAATCGCGCCCTCTATGACGAACCTGTCTTTAGAGCGAAGCGCCTATTACAGCGTGCTGTCGCAAGTAAGAAGGGAGGCGATAATGAGGCCCATAGAAGGGCTGACCCAAAACATACTGTACACCTCCCAAAGCTCAATCTTCCTACATTTGGGGGCAAGTTAACCGAGTGGTTAGCTTTTTGGGACATATTTCGATCTACGGTTCATGAATCCTCTTTGGATAATGTCCGCAAGTTTCACTATCTGAAGGGACAAATGGAAGGAGAGGCCTTACATTTAATAGAGGGTTTTGCAGTAGTAGGTGGTAGTTATCTTGAAGCGGTACACTTATTAGAGTCCACATACGGGGATAGAGAGCAGTTGAAGATGGCCCATGTCGTTGCCTTGTTGGGGCTCGCAGAACCACAGTATAAGGTTGATGAGTTGACAAACTTCAGGGCAAATATGGAGTGCCATACTCGATCGCTAGATACCCTAGGGCTTACCACGCAGGAAATGATAGTCATTATCTTGCGTCAGAAGCTTCCTATGGCAATACTTGATAAGGTAAGATCATTTGAGCTGGGGGAATTCAAAACTCAGTTCAGTAAGGAGATCAATAATCTACAGTTGAACAAAGGGAGAATGTATGAGTCGGGAGGGAGTGAGAATGTGGAGAAGAGGGGAACAGTAAGCATGACAGTGGGGACTAAAGTAAAGAAAGAGGGTGTGTATAAGAAACCTGCTCAGATTCTATGTAAGCTATGTAACAACAAACATAAATGGAGTTTCTGTGTAAAATACCCGACAAATGAGACAAAACTAGCACAGGCGAGAAGATTGAAGCTATGTGTAGGTTGTCTAAGTGGGGAACATGGTAAGCAGGGACAATGTACTGCTACATACTTAAGGCCCTGTCGGCACTGCAAAGGACATCACTTTGATAAGTTGTGTCCTACTGCAGATAAAGTCAAAGACGTCAAAAATGAGGGTACTACAACTGTGGCACTAGGTAGCACGCAAGACACCACTATATTGCCCACAATACAGATTCCCATGGAAGGTAATGACAGTAACAAAGTTTGTCGGGTACTTCTAGATCAAGGGTCTCAACGTTCCTTTATAAAGAGGTCCGTACTAGTGGGACTGAAGCACCGAATCGTAGGGGCTGAGACTCTTCGATTACAGGGCTTCACAGGGGTTACTGATAAACAAGACTACGAGATAGCGGAGATTTCATATTTCTATCGTAAAAACCGGTACTTTATGACTTGTATCGTAGTAGACACCCTACCAGAATATGTATCTGTGGGTGTGAAGAAGGTGGAACACGCATTACGTAGCAAAGGGGTTAACTTGTCAGATCCCATGGGAAATCAGAGTGAGGTGCATGTTCTACTTGGTGTGGATCATTATGAAGTAGTATACCCTGGATTTAAAAAGATGTGTGGTGTAATTTTAATCCCCACTAAATTTGGATACTGCATGAGCGGAAAGGTGCATACTACACAGTCAAAGGTCCTGGTCGACACGGTCTCGATATATAGAGTCAATGTAACCGCGGCAGAGGAGTTGGGAAGGGAGGATTCCCAACCTAGTGACCCTAAGATGGCTGCCGAGTTCGACCTGGAACGACTGTGGAGATTGGATCACATAGGCATTAATCCTATGGAGACTGATTATGACTCTGAAGTTGCGCTACAAAGGTTTGACGAGTCTGTGTGCTACTGTGCCTCAGACAAGCAATATAAAGTTAGTTTACCTTGGAAGAACAGTGAGATAAGCCTACCTACCAACTATGGTTTGGCATTAGGTCGCTTGCGCGCATTACAGCGGAAATTGTCTAACGAACCGAGCACGCGCCAGGCGTATGACGATGTATTTCGGAGTTATGAGGATAGGGGTTTTATTGAGAGAGTCGATGTCAAGGAACCGTGTAAGAAGGGTAGGGTTCACTATCTGGCCCATCATGGGGTAAAGAAAGACAGCGTCACCACACCAATACGGGTGGTGTATGACTGTTCTGCCCACCAAGGTCAACAACCCAGTCTGAATGACTGCCTGTTGACAGGTCCGTCCATGGTGTCGGACCTGTCCCAACATCTATTGCGGTTTAGGCTGGGAAAGTACGCCTATACCAGTGACATCGAGAAAGCATTCTTGATGGTCAAGCTAAAGGAGGAAGATAGAGATGTTACCCGCTTTCTTTGGTTCAGCGACATTAGCGACTCTGAAAGTCCCATCATAATATACCGTTTTCGGGTTGTACTCTTTGGGGCCACTTGCTCGCAGTTTTTGTTAAATGCCACAATCAGAAAACATCTAGCTGACACTCATGAGAACACAAGTAAACTATCTCGCGGATTATACATTGACAATTTGCAGGGTACTAGCGATAGTCAAGATGATTTGTTGTATGCATACTGGCAAGCACGCAGATTGTTTGCGGATGCACATCTATTTCTCCGCGAGTGGGTTACTAATAGTGAAGATCTTCAGAGTTTAATACAGGTGGATGGTACGGCATCTCTTAACCAGGAAAAGTCCAGAAATTTGGGGATGATCTGGCAACCTAAACATGACATACTAACTTTTCAAACAAGGTCTTTTGCTCAGCAGACAGGAGCGCACACAAAAAGAAATCTGTTGAGCAAAGTTGCGCAATTTTTTGATCCTTTGGGTCTAGCATTACCTGTTACCATAAGAGCTAGGATTCTAATGCAGGAAGTTTGGAGACGTAAAATAGGATGGGATGACAGTTTGCCCGAGGACCTGAATGACCAAGGGACATTGTTGTTGAATGAATATGCCATCCTATGTACTAAACCTATACCTCGTAAAGTGGCGGCGTTCGGTGACGTTACGTTACACATGTTTTGCGATGCTAGCGCCACGGCATACGGGGTAGCCATATATGTTGTTACTTCATTTGGGGCACATTTAGTTACAGCCCGGGCCAAAGTAGCCCCGGTTAAGAAGGTAACTATCCCTAAAATGGAATTGACTGCCATGCTGCTATTAGCACGTCTGGTGCAACATGTACGCGCAGCATACGAGAGCGAATTAAATATTGAAATCGTTCACGTATGGTGCGATAGTCAGGTCGCACTCAACTGGATACATAGCAAGAAGTCTCTGCCAGTTTATGTGCGGAATAGGGTAGATGAGATTAGAGCCCTTTTGCCAGACGTTGCTTATCATTATGTAAATACAAAGGAAAACCCTAGTGATCTCATAACTAGGGGTATAACGGCTAGCCAGTTAATGAAGTCCGAATTGTGGTGGCATGGTCCAAAGTGGCTGCTCCATGAAAGTGAATGGACCATATGGCATGCTGTTGGTGAGGGACTTCTGCCACTGGAAACAGTGGCAGTTACAGCCCAACCAAATGAGCCACCGGGTCCTATCATGAAGTGGGCAAGATTCTGTGACTATAATAAACTAGTCAGGGTTGTAGCTTGGGTGTTGCGATATGTATCCAATCTCAAGCTTAAAGTAACGGGCCAACTCTGCAACAGGGGTCACAACATTGATGCTCGTGAATTTAAAGCAGCTGAAGTAACTTTGATCAAATGGGTTCAAGTAGAAACCTTTTCCAATGAATTAGAATCCTTGAAAGGCTCGAATAAGACATTAATGCCTAATATAGTGCGTCAACTAAGGTTGCACCTAGACAATGGCCTCATCAGGTGTGAGGGTCGCCTGAAGTGGTCGGGTGTACCAGACGGCACAAACCGACCTATACTTATGCCAACAAGACATCACGTTACTGATCTATTGATCATACGTGCACATAGGGAAGTAAAACACTACGGGGTATGTCATATTATATCAAATTTACGTCTCATATGGTGGATACCCAGAGTTCGACAAGTAGCTCGACGCGTAGTGAGAAAGTGTGTAATATGCCAGAGACTAAAGGGTAAACCATATGCAACTGGACCAGCTCCACCTCTACCTGAATGCCGTGTAAAGCACGTAGAACCTTTCCAAGCGGTAGGATTAGATTACACAGGGGCATTGAAGACGAGGGAGCATGAGAAGGTTTATATATTATTGTTTACCTGTGCGACGTCTCGAGCGGTACACCTAGAACTATGTGATAATATGTCTAGCGAAGAATTTATGCTGGCGTTCAGACGGTTTTGTGCCCGTCGTTCATTCCCTCAACTCATTCTTAGCGACAATGCTCCCACTTATGTCCAAGCATCAAAATATCTAAAGGATATGAGTAGTGATCCTACTATCATCACTTTTTTGGGAGAGAAGAAGTGCGAATGGAGGTTCATTCCAGTTAAGGCACCTTGGTTTGGTGGAATGTGGGAACGGTGTGTCGGCATAGTAAAGTCAGGACTAAGAGCGGTTGTAGGACGTGCTCTATTAAAGAAGAGTGAGTTGACGACAGTCCTCACAGAGATAGAGGCAGTCGTGAATGATCGCCCGCTTACATATGTGTACACCGACCTGCAAGAACCACTACCATTAACGCCAGCTCACTTGCTATATGGAAAACCATTGACTGCGTTTCCATCTGATTTTCAGTCCATAGTAGAGTTAGAGGATCCCTCGTTGTACTCTGCGGTAGCGGTGTCTAAGAGATACCAGTATATATCCAGGATAATCGAGGAGTTTAGGAAACGGTGGATTAGTGAATATCTGCTAGCATTGAGGGAAAGGAGTGTTACTCCCTCTGGTAGACCAACGGCCCCTACAGTTGGTGACGTTGTTTTAATTAAAGAAGATAGTCCTCGTTTATACTGGAAATTAGGCCGCGTATTGGAGGTATACAAGGGGGCAGACTCTGTAGAGCGGGTGGCGCTATTAAAGACAGCCACTGGAACTACTGTTCGTCCTATCGCACGTTTGTACGCTTTGGAGCTAGATTCCGCATTGCAATCTGAGGCTCCACCTGTTATTGCTGGGTCCGAGGATTCTCGAAGGAACGACTCACCTCATACTGATGGTGAACATTCTCGGACCGGGACGCGTCCCAGACGCGCTGCTGCTGGCGCTGTCGACTTGTGGCGTCAGAAGATAGCCTCTGGGCAACTTTAGGTTTAAGGTGGGGTTCAGGTCTTTTTTGTGGGGGGAGTGTATCGTATAAATACGATAGACTATGACTCTTTTGTGATCTTGTATGTCTCTGTGACGTCACGATCTCTCCTACAGCACGATGTAGGACGAGTAGATCGTATATTATAAGATTGTAAATAAGTTAAGTTATAAAAGGCCTAATATGCTATTAAGCAATATTGCCATGGTCTTATGTAGTATATATGAATTTATCGTATATATTAATATAATTTATCGTATAGAGCAACCTAAATGCGGTACGATAATTTGGGCTCCTGGCGGTTTGCCAAGGCAGCAAGGTGTGGTTTTGAGGTACGTCAGAGCCTTCACGAACACCAACCAGTTAACATCTAATTTTCCGCCCTCAGTTGATCGTGCTTTTGTGCCTCTAATCACAATACACATACAGCAATACACACAGCTACACCATCACGACGCTCTCATCGACATCATGACTGACTGATAGATAAGCATAATATTCATGTCCATTCCCATGTAATCATTTATTCTTTCTTTAACTTGACTCGTGTCTCGGGACCGAAGTCTCGTTCCCCATTGTCCACCACCATATTGGGTAAAACGTTCTCCCTTGCCTCATTGCCACGTGGAACTATTGGTGAGTTAATTCCTGGCTAATATTAACCCTTATAACCTTACCCAATAATTATATACATTTATTATGTGAGACCTTTGGATATAAATTAGCTTGTTTCAGATTGAATTCAATTTAGATATAGAGTATTCATTTAGATTGATTTTATTTGATTCATTATAGCTTAGTAATATTTAACTTCCATTGATAGTTTACCACAATGTCAGTGGTTTGGAGAGCTCATTCTTAGCTTCCTTTAGAACTCTAGGCGAGATTGTATCAGGTCCTGGCGTTTTATTTACCTTGAGTTTATCTAAACAATTCAATACTTCTCTCTCTGTAACGGTGATATTGCTTAGAACATCTGAATTATCAATCTGAATCGGCGATGGTGTAGGGATATCACTGAGGTCTTCTGTTGTAAAAACTGATGCAAAGAAGGTATTGAGGGCATTACTCATTTGTACTTCGTCTTTGGTGTATTCTCCTTTTTCATCGACTAACGGTCCAACAGTTGAAGTAACTACTTTTTTCTTTCTGATACAACTATAGAATTCTTTCGGGTTTGTTTTACTTTGATTCGCAATATGTAACTCTAAGGTCTTTTTACTTTGCTTAATTAACTTTTTGGCTTTGCGTCGTAGCTCTACAAATTTCACCCGTTCTTCGTCATTTTGTGAGGATTTTAATCTATCATTAGCAATTTTTTTAGCAAGCAGGCAGTTTGAAATATCTTTATTCCACCATTTGGGCTTATTATTATGGCCTGGACGCCGTATTTTCGATGGTATGCAGTCTTGCACTGCTTTTAGGTAAGTGGTTTCGAATAACTTCCAAGATGTATTTATGTCGTTATTGTTAATTAAAAAGCTCCAGTCAGTTTCTTTAAACATAGCTCTAAGTTTATGGAAGTTTGCTTTCTTGAAATTAGGGACTTTTTCGATGCTACTATTTGGTTCGTTACTAGTAAACTTTAAAGTGAAAGTTATCGTACGATTGTCGCTGTTACTGAATTCATCACCAACATTCAAATTCTCTATCAATTCTTCTTTTGTTGCAAGTACAATGTCAAGAACGTTATTACCACGGGTCGGCATTCGAACAAATTGATAAAGCGAACTCTCTTGCAAGTTCGTATACAAGTCATGTCCGGAGTGTGAACTAAGAGTATCGCCCCACTTGGTCACAGGTAAATTAAAGTCGCCAAAAATTACGGTATCTTGTGTGTTACTTACATCTGCAATTTGTTCGTAAATTTCTCGGTCAGTTTGCACTGATTGAGCTGGAGGTCTGTATATTAACGCAAGTATTATTTTTGTACCTTTATTATTCTTTATTAGCACAAAAGATGTGTCGACGTTCACAATTTGAGGTTTTGACACGAGGGTCGGGTTAAGACTTTCTTTGATATAAAATAAAACGCCACCTCCATTTTTATTTATTCGGCTGTTCTCAAACATTACATAACCGGGAAGTGAATACTCTGCTAAAAAGTCTCTATCTTGTGTATTGAGCCAAGATTCTGTTATGCCAATCACATCATAATTTTCTGTAAACACTAGTTCCTCTAAATCTGAAAATTTATTGCGTATGCTACGAGCGTTTGCATAGAAAACATTCAAAGTTTTGGATTTGGGATTCAAGGAACGGTCTTTATTCAAATTATTGGTTCTGGTCGGATCTACATTTACATGCATGGCTGTCCTCGGTCCTCGGTCGTTATCCCTGACGGTTTTGAATTTGGGTCGTGTTGGTGGAGCTTTATCCAAATTCGCGGTTCTTGACGGATTAGTATTTAATTCCTTTGTAGATTGCCGTCCTCGCTGTCTTCGGTCCTCCTTCCTGGTTGTCCTGTGCTGAGTCGATTTCTTCTCCGAAAATCCTTCACCGCGTCGTTGAGAAGACGCCCAAAACGCGCTGCTCCCACCTGGTTCAGATGAACTCCATCGTCCGAAAACAAATAGTCATCGTAGTAGAAATTGTCCCAGGTGTCGACGAATCCCACGTTCTCCTTCCTGCAGAGGTTTGCTAGACAACGATTTGTGCTGGTGGCTATGTTGTAAAATCGGCTCTCTACACCGAGCCGGGGGACGATTCCTGAGACGATGATCCTTGATGACTTCTCCTTAAACGACTTGATCAGCTGCTGGTACTTTAAAAGCAAATCTTCCGACCGGGTTCGCTGTACATCGTTGGATCCAACGTGGATGACGTACATTGTATTAGCTGGGGCCAGCTTTGATACTTCGTCAACTGCTGCAACTACGTCATCCACACCACCACCAGGGATACAAAAACGCTTCCTGGTCTTAGGTGCCCTGGCGCAAAACTCTGTGAGCTGACCACGTATCATCGAGTCTCCCACGAGCCGGACTTCTTCTATTTCCTCTTCGTCATCTGAGTCTGCGAGTATCTGGAAACGGTTTTGACACTCGGTAATCGGTATGTGTTTCCTGGTCTTGGGGCAAACGTTGTTCCTCACGACACGGAAGTTGTCTTGAGGGGGAAGAGAGTCGTTATTTGTATCTTGAGTATCGGAAACATCAGCTGAAATGGCTACTGTAGGCGTTGAATTGTTGGCAGTTGACGTTGGGGCGTTGGTGGCTGCTGGAGTTGCGGTGACAATTGAAGTTTGTGGCACTCCAACGTTGAGTGTTACAAACTCTTGGAGTGATTCCAGCTTCATGGTGAGGATGTTGATCTTGTTGTAGGCTTCATCTAATTTCACTGTAAAATTCTCTCGTTGCTGGCAGAGCCGGCAGACTTGAAGATCGATAGTAGCAAACATGGACTCACCAAACCTACCGGCGCAGTTCGCACAAGCGCGAGGCATGGTGACAGTCACTTTCTTCAGATCACTTCACTCACTTAAAAAACAATTCACTCACTTTACAACACTTCACTCACTTTAAAAACACTTCAATCACTTCAACCGAAAACAAATATGCTGAAATACGCAGAAATAGGTTATCAGGGGTGATAGCCTAACCGAAAACAAAAATGTTGAGATACGCAGAATTAGGCTTCCAGGGGCGATAGCCTAACCAAAAACAAATTTTAAAAATTGAAATACGCAATAATAGGCTACCAGCGTTGAATAGCCTAACCGAATATAATAAAATTGAAATTCGCAGAAATAGGCTACCAGGTGTGATAACCTAACCTTAAACAAATATATGTATAACAGAATATGTAACTAAATATACAATTCACCAAATAGAGATTATATAAAAATAAAGTGTGACTGCACACAAGGGGTTAATATACTGTGTCAACAGATGACCCTGGTGTCACTGTAGCCTAGTAAAGCAGTAGCCTACTCTTTTTAGATAAAAAAGTGTATCAGTCAAAGGTTATTACAAGTGCAAGCAACAACTAAAATTACAGATATATATAGCTACAGTAGGATACTAAATACAATATCTACAATAGTTAATAATAAAACAGATTGGCTGGCTATAGGCTAGGCTAGGTTTGGGTTAGGTTAAAAGCTTGGCAGGTTGGGTTAGGCTAGGTTAGTTTGTACAAATACCACCCTTAGCTTAAAGTAAAATCAGTCTGAGGAGAAAAAGTCAAGAATATATCTAGGGGGAAAAGATAAATGAATGCACTTAAATTTGGTACAAAATTTGCTGGAATTTAATATGTATAATCCCCCAAAAAGGTTTGTTTACAAAATGGTGTCGGCGTTAGTTCCTGTAGGCGGTTAGTTAGTAAACAATATTGTTTATTAGCAAATTAATATGCAAAGCTTTACTTACATACAAGGCAGTTAAATAGATACTTACTACAGTAGGTAATGGGTAAAATTAGGGGCTACGATTTTATATAAAATAGTAATAAGAGAGCGTTTGTTTACAAAGCAAAACAAAACAATAGATGGCGCTAGTGGCGCCCTGTCCGAGCAGGAGTCTTGTGATAAACACAAAGTTTATCAGTCAATACACAGCGAAATATCGTGCAGTGTTACTTACTAAGCTACAGGATGGTTAAACGTGCTCTTAACCACCTTTCATGCACAAGAATGAAGAGGATGAGTAGTTAATACTCAAATTATGATCGATATCGTGAGAGCGTTGACAGAGCGTCTGCAGCGTCTGGCGGTAGCACGGGGTGTGGAACAACTTGATAGGCCTTTCCTGAGCTGCTATATATCATCTTGATCACCTGATCTTCTTTTCCTCACCGAAACTCAGGTGTCTGATGCAACATCCAGCAGCCCCTTCTCTGTATCCTCCTACTTTCTCTATCCTAGTTTCAAAGCCAAAGGCGAATGTTGTGCATAATTATGTGCACAACAAACTCACTTGCTCTCGTGTTCCCGATTTCGACTCCTCTGAATTATCAACTTTATGGCTCAAACTTTCCTGTCATTCTCTTACTAAATTTGTCTGTGCTATCTTTCCCCTAACTCTACCAACTTTCCCAAATTCTTTGGCTATCTAAGCTCTACAGTGGAACACGTTCTATCCATTTCTCCTTTCTCAGAAATCTCCATCTTAGGAGATTTCAACGTTCACCACCGCCAATGGCTCTCCTCTCACACTACTGGTGAACAAGCCTACGTCTTTTCTATCCTAAATTACCTAGAGCAGTTAGTTCAACAACCCACCCGTATCCCTGATCGCCTCGGAGATCGGCCCAACATTCTTGACTTGTTTCTAACTTCTAACCCTTCTTCTTATACTGTTGGTCTTTTCTCTGGTTTGGGCTCCTCCGACCATAAACTTATCTCTGTCACCTGTCCTATCTCTCCAGTACGGCCACCCGTCCACTCCCCAACTCTCTGCAATCTCTCTCTCTTCGCCACAATGTTGCATCTCTCTCGCTATTCTATCGCTACTATAATAATCAGTGTTCCTCAGAGCTTTCCCAGTGTATACCACCTCCTTTACGTAGGGCACGTGGTACCCGTCTTGCAACACAATCCCACCCCTTCGCTGTGCAACTCTCCAACCCTAGAGTGAAATGTTACTCCCAGTCTTTCTTCTATTCAACAGCTGACCTCTGGAACTCTCTCCCAGAAGCAGTCTTTCCCTCTTCCTATGACTTAAATTGCTTCAAACTCCGTGTGTCCAGGCATTGTGGCTCGAACGTCCCTCGATTTTGGCCCTGTCGCTCTTTCAACTTTGGGAGAGGCACTCGCTATAGGCAGTTCTGCCTTTTGCCTCCCTCACTCAAATAGAAAAAAAAAAATCTTGTATTAGGATACAACGAAATCCAATACAATCCTATCATGAATAACATGTATTAACTTGTTTCGTGTTTGCTTGAATGAATTAAAACGATCTATCAATGTTTCGATCGAGGTAATCAAAGAAGTGTTAAGCTTATTGACTTAAATAGCTTGTGATTGTACCGAAATTCCGATGTTATTTAGGCCAACACAGACCAAGGGATTGAGTATGTTACATCTTGTTCAACATAAGTTGGCTAGAAATCGTGAATCCTAACCTCTGTAACTCAAATATGCCTACAGTAATCGAGCAAATATTTCTACCCTTTTGGAAGAGTCGGCCGAAGAAAAAAAACATGCTTATAGGGAGATGGGCCGTTTTTCTGGTCCCCTTACTTCGTTATGTTTAGACCTATTGGTTTTCAGATAATATGACGTTCAACCCATTAGTTTGGCGATTTTTAGACCTTTCGCTCCATTTCTTTATCATTATATTTAGACTTTTCGTGTCACTTAGGTATCGATTTAAGAGGATTCGGACTTCGGACGCGACAAATTTCTATTAATTTTTGTTTACAAATTTATCTTGAAGGAGCGCCATGAAGGGGTGTATTTTTAAAACTAAACATATGATACATAATATATAATCTAATTTATATATTTCTCACCCAACACCAAACACCTAAGTAAGAAAATAAATACGCCCATCCACCCCTACATAATACATAAACAAATCCACCCACCAATATTTGTGTTGTTAGTGTGTTAAATGAAACATTATGCATACAGTGTTACCATATGTAAGAACAGCAACATTTAATAATAAAAAAAAAAAAAAAAAAAAAAAAAATCCAACCATCAATATTTATGTCAATATGGGCCTCCACAACCTTGGGTCATTTAACGTGGATGTAAGTGTCGATACTGCCATGTGTACGGTTATGGTAAAGGTTAGGGTATCCTGTAATATTCAAACAACACACACACTCACACCAGGGCTCGAACCACCGACAGTCAGGACGATTATCCATGTTTTAACCAACTATTTCACGGAATGAAACATTTAATAGCTCACACCCACATATATACTGTATATATATATATATATATATATATTTTTTTTTTTTTTTTTTTTTCTACGTGAATGAGGGAGACAAAAGGCAAAGCTGCCTGCAGCGAGTGTCTTCCCCAGATTTGAAAGAGTGTCAGGGCCGAAATCAAGAGATGTTCGAGCTAAAATGCCTTGACACACGGAGTTTGAAGCAATTTAAGTTATAGGAATAGGGAAAGACTGATTCTGGGAGAGAGATCCAAAGCTCAGCAGTTGAATAGCGGAAAGTCTGAGAATGGCGTGTCACTCTTGGGTTGGAGAGTTGCACAGAGTAGGGGTGTGATTGTGTTGCAAGACGGGTACTACATACCCTACGTAGAGGAGGTGGCATAAACTGGGAAAGCTCTGAGGAACACTGATTATTGTAGTAGCGATAGAATAGCGAGAGAGATGCAACATTGTGACGAAGAGAGACAGATTGCAGAGAGTTGGTGAGTGGACGGGGGTTAATGATACGAAAAGCTTTCCTATCTACTTTGTCTAGGAATGCGGTGTGAGAGGATCCTCCCCACACATGTGAACAATACTCAATACAAGGACGCACTGTGCCCCTGTACAAAGCAAGAAGCTGCGCAGGGATTGAGCACACCCAGCTTCTGGGAGGCTGCCTTAGCGAGACTGGTAATAATATATATATACTATTATTGTATGTGTTTCTTTAATAAAATATCATGTTTGCCTACTGGAATATTGGCCTAGTCTGGAAATTCGCAAATAAACTTAATGTTTGTTGGTTTAATTCCCCAGTTAATTAATTCAATGATTAAATGTTTGAACGATGCTGGCCCCGGGAATGCTTGTTTACTTTGCCAATCTTATATCTAATTTATGTAAGGCTCAATATATTGTTCAAACTGTGTAATTAGATAGCTGGTATGTAATCAGGCTGTGTTTTGCTTGTGTGATATACTGTATGTAGATATGAAACGTATGGTATGATACATTAATCACTATTTATAATTGTTATGCTAATTTATGTTAATTATTTTATGCTAATTATTTGTTTCTTCTCGTTACAGAGATAAATATATAATTATAGCGAAATATACTGTATATTTATTGTATACACATTATTTGGTAAATAGAGAGCCTATGCTGCCCTCACTAAATGTTAATGGAGGCTGAAGCTGAAATAAAAGAAATAAAAGACGTCACAATTCAGAGCTTTGTCAAGGGATTGGTGTTCTCGAAAAGGGGCTCCAGTCCTGACGCTATTCTTTACTTACAGTGTGCTGGCTTAATTAGTAAACCAGAAGGGTTGATCATCTCTGAAGTCCTATTTTAACTAACTAAGTAAGCTTTGCAGTCAAGTGGATACTCTTTAAAACCCTCAACATACAGGCAAGTCATCATTAACCCTTTCACCACAATGACGTCTTTTTAACTTTGATTCTGGCTCAAATTCGACGATGTTCTGCAGTTTAAGAAGGACCTATGTTATTTAGTGGGGTTTTCGGATAATATTTATTTACTTGAATCCTAGAAGTAGATTGTAAGGAAGCGAAAATCGTCTAAAGGTAACCTGAATAACATGAAAATTACGTCATCGTGCTGAATGGGTTAAATCATTTTGTAACCTTAAATCATTATAGTATGATCACGGATGATGATAAATAGTGTTATATATACATCACCAACCCCATTTTGTTTATATTGTCCTATCCCAATCTTCTGTTCATGTTATATTTGCTTATATGTTCACTCACAAAGTGATTGAATCTTCCATAAATATCCCTGTTAAATTGACACCATTCATTGAGGTAGAGTATCACCACAGTCACAGTAATATGTCTCCAAGAAGAATATTCCTTAACCCCTTCTGTACTGGCGACATCTTTTTACTTTATTCTGGCAAATATTAGACGATTGTATTCAGTTTATTAAGGCCCTCCAGCAATTAACAGGCTTCGAGCTATCTCACCACAATTCCTTTAGGGGGGATGGTTCACTTTTTGGGCGTTTTTTGCATTTATTCATTATTATTCTAGTTTCCTCCCTAGACCTCCATCAAATTTAAAAAGAACAAGCATTAGATCCCCCTTCTAGATTAATTTGTACATTTTTCGGTAGAAAAATGTTCCAGCCGAAGGCTGGTTCTTCCAACATTACAGGCTCACTATCGTTCGCCAGGAGAAAAATCGACACCTTAATAGCACGAAAGGTCGAAATATTGACGAATAAATGGGGCAAAAGGTCTTAAAATCGACTAACTTATAGGGCAAACATCTTGATATCTGAAAACTATGGGGGGAGGGAGAAAGTGGTCCAGAAAACCGGCCCATCCCCCCTTAAACTGCACAAAATAGTCTAATTATGGCTTGAATAAACTTAAACAGACGACACCGGTACAGAATGGGTTAATATACACGAACAACATCTGTACATTACACCTGTATTAGGTTTCATTGAAATGTGTTTCGTTCTTAGTGAGAGGAAAGCAAAGTTACAGTTGATAATATAACAAACTACCTTTGATGATAATTGTACAGGTACTTCGATCGTGGTATTATGTCCAAGCTATAATAGTATTTTAAAAAATGTTGTCAATGTAGGATAAACTGTGGAATGAAGGAGAGGAGACAGGCAGGCATTCGTACAGCTGATTTAATACTGTATAACTATTGTATTATTATTATGAAGAGGATCACTGTATAGAGAGAGAGAGAGAGAGAGAGAGAGAGAGAGAGAGAGAGAGACTCGCAATCACACACATTAATCCAACTTTATGACAGTACACTACGAAAAATAATGGTCTCACTAAAACCAATGATTTTACCATTACCACCACCGTATAAAGTTGTACATCATCACCACCACATATACACACACGCACAGACACGCAAAGTTATCAATAGTATCAACCTACACACACACACACACACACACACACACTACATATCATCTCCCCAGATATAGCCTACTGTATATACACTCCCTTCTCTCTACACGATTACAGATACAAAACTTTGACACCTACCTACCGATGTTCACCTATGTGGAGTTCGCCACTCTTGCTAGTGGCACCGAAGAGCGCACCGCCCTTCGTTGTTGTTTGAGAATTGGTGCAGCAGACTATTCGAAGAGGTGGAGCGCTCCCTTGTGAAGATGGGCTCGTCTGGCACTTTTTGTAGTTCGACATCGAGAGCTCTCTTGAAGCTGTCTAACGAGACACCTCTCATGTCTCTTACTCGCCGCGGGAGTTTGTTGAAGAGACGTGCTCCTCTATGTAATAACCAGCCCTCTCGCAGAGAGCCCATAGCATCCCGATTTTTCATCTTGGGGATATCGTATTCCCAGCCTCTCCTATCACTGAACTTCATTGCTATTGGGGTATGTAGATTTGGTACAAAACCCTCTGCGATTTTCCACGTATATATTATTAAGTATCGTTCCCTACTACATTCCAACGAATACAGCTTTAGTGATTTTAAACGATCCCAATAGTGTAACTGTTTTACTGAGTTTATGTGTGAGGTGAAGTTTCTTTGTACACTTTCTAAGTCATTAATTTCACCTGCTTTGTATGGGGATGTTAATACGTTACAGTATTCTAGCCGCGGTAGCACCTGGGATTTGAAGAGTGTTATCATAGGCAATTCACCGCGAGTTTTAAATGTACGTAGAATCCAACCTGTTAGCCGTTTCGCAGCTGCAACTTTGACCTGGTTATGTTCTTTGAATCCCATATTTTCAAACATTATCACCCCAAGGTCTTTCACATTGTCTTTACGTTCTATTATGTGATTGCATTCTGTTATGTAACTTGTGTTCTCTTTAACGAAATACTCATCTCCGTATCGTATTAATTTAAATTTGTCTTCATTAAACTGCATGTTATTTTCCCTGGTCCACTGGAACACCTTATTTATGTCCTCTTGCAGCCGGCCCGTGTCTTCCTGTGTCTTTACTATCATACTCAGTTTCGTGTCATCCGCAAAGGAGGATACTGTACTGTGTCTTGTGTTGGCATCTATGTCACTTATTAGAATGAGGAAAAGAAGGGGCGCTAGTACTGTTCCTTGGGGAACTGAGCTTTTGACGTCTGAAGGCTCAGATGTTACTTGGCTTACTGCTACTGATTGTTTTCGGTTCACGAGGAAGTTGTATATCCACCTTCCGATTTTACCTGTTATCGCTTTTGCTTTAAGTATGTGTGCAATAATACCGTGATCACATTTATCAAATGCCTTAGCAAAATCGCTGTAGATGACGTCCACCTTTTTCATTTCTTCTAGGGATTTAAGAATTCTGTCGTAGTGTTCCAATAGTTGCGAGAATCATGATCTTCCTGCCCTGAACCCATGTTGACCAGTGTTGTGTAGTTCATTGTTTTCCATAAATGTTGAGATTTTGCCTCGCAGGACTCGCTCAAAAATGTTAATGATGTGGGAAGTCAGAGCTACTGGGCGATAGTTTTTGGTAGTGCTTTGTCCTTTATGCAAAGGGGCAATTATTGCGTTTTTCAAACTATCCGGTATTTCTCCAGTGTCTAGACCCCTTCTCCACATTATAGCCAGGGGTATTGAGAGGTTATCCTTACATTTCTTTATTAGGATTGAACTCCACGAGTCCGGGCCTGGTGCCGAGTGGGATGGCATGTTGGCGATGGCTTCTGCTATATCCTTTGATCCGAAATTTATGTCCAGAATCTGGGGGGTTTCCATGGGGTGATTATTCATGAAAAATTCATTTTGGTCTCTGATTGCTTTTGTTTCGTCAGGCTTACTGAAGTTTTTTTTCATACTGTAGACGTAATAGTTCACTCATTTCCTTTTTGTCCCCTGTAAATGACCCATGATCTTTACTTAGTGGGCCGATGTTTGATGTGGTTTTAGTTTTATGTTTAACGTATGAAAATAATTACTTGGAGTTTTCCTTTATGCTTGCAATAGCTTTGCCCTCCTCTTCTATTTGTTGTAACTCATAGGAGATTCTTAGCCGTTGATCAATTTCCACAATTTCTCTATCTATTTTGATCTTTTGTGTTTCCTGTAGAGTTTGTTGTGTGCGTCTTTGAGTTAGTAATTTTCTTCTTCTGTACAGCGTCCTTCTTTCCCGTTCACATATTAATACAAGCCATAGTAAACACACATATAAATTAACCACACACACACACACACACACACACACACACACTTTCGGACACTCTCACACAATGATATATCGTGCGCTAACATAGACCTCCAATTTGCTAAACCCACACTCATAAATAAGAATTCCGTAATGGAAGGAAGGAAGGAAGTCAGATAGAAAAGACATAACAACTCCTACGACACTCTACCATAAAGACGAAATTTCCCATCACAGAAAATATATTACACCCAATAATACAGAACAGCAATATAAACTCTATGACACCCTGCTATAAAGACGAAATTACCCCAAACAGGAAGTAGAACAAAATACTACTATATCAATGGATGGAGTAACTTATTGTCTTATTGGCTTGGCTGTGGGATTCCCAGATCTAAGTTAGCAAAGCCGAGTCATAAAGTTCTCCCATAAATATGATCTATATTGTGTCATCATTGGTTAAATGTTGACTCAACTAGTAGACCATATCAACCAGTAGATCTCAACCAGTATAAACTTAACTATAGCCAACTAATCCAGTGCCAACTTAATCCGTACTGGCTGTGTTGGTACTGGTTATTAGTTATTAGTTGAAATGGTATACTATTCAACTAACAAACTTCCTTTCCCCTCAGCAAGCAACTCTGGAGACCTTGAAACACTCCGAGAAAACAGCACACACAAATACCATGAAGCAGAAGAAGACATGGTTTACTGGTTGAGTTCGGACGCAACCATAACAAATACAACAGAAAAAAATAACATTTTATATTATACACTTCTCACCATACAGACAATCATACCAAATTAGATAAAACACTGTAGTGAAATAGATTATCTGCCGTACAGATCTGCATATTGTTCGACAAGTTAACCAATGTAATGATGTAATGGCTCTGCGTTTTATTCCTACAGACATCATAAATTTCCCCACCCAACCAAATCTACTCTTTAAAATATTCTTCGCTGAGAAAAACCCACATCACCCCTGCTGGCAACTTTTTCTGGGTGTGGGATTTTTTAGAGTTGTCTGAGGGTTCATTGTTTGTGTGGAGGTTTGGGAAGGTTTTAAATGTGGAGACTTTGTGGAATGTTGTTGCGGAGACTGAAGGAGGGGACAGTTTTACTAGGAAAAGGGGACCTAACCACGTATTTTTGTAATAATAATAAAGCAAATTATACAAAGTACATTGGAAATCATATTGTGAGCGATACATATTGTGTGGGTGTGTATGTATGTATTCTTTCTATGAACACACACACACACACGCACACACAGCCCGTAGCCTAGTAGGTAGAGCTCTCGTCTCACACACGAGGGGTCGGGGGTTCAATCCCCGGCCGGGCGGAGACAAATTGGGCTTGTCTCTTTTCATGTGTTAGCCTCAGTTCACCTAGCTGTAAATAGGTACCTGGAATAAGTGGACGACGTTGTGACGTCCCATCTGGGGTTGGCAAAAATGGTACAAGGCGAGATGGGTATCATATGGTTCACCTAAGCTGATGGCTACCTAAGCCTTCGGGCGAGACGGTACCGTCTATAGTGAGAATGGTACCATACAGATCCACCCTAAGCCTTCGTTTCCGATGTCGCCAATTGGCTAAATACAGACTACACACACATCCACAGCCATTCCAACAGTACATAAAACACTTAACATGCATTTCACGCAATACATTCCCAGTTAAGGAGGCGCGATAATAATGAGCTTAGCTCGCATTGCGTGGATTCCCCTTGACGAACAAGTAACTGAGTAACACACACACACACACACACACAGAAAGGCAGACAGGCAAAACAACACACATACTGTAGACGACACACGCACATTTGCCGCTCATCACTCTTTCCACGAAAACATTGAATGAACAAATGGATAGCAATAAGAAAAAGAGAACGTTCCCTGAGAAAATAAAATATATATATATAAAAAAATAAACAAAGTAGAACTCGGGGAGAAAAGTATCCGGTAGGCTTACCAACAGATTTAGATAAGAGCGAAGAGGAGGGGGAGAAGAATCAGAGGTCTACAAAATTAGGGAAGACAGAGAGTGGGGATACACACGACATGAGATGAGGGAGAGATTGTTGGAGAGAGAGATTACTAGAGGGAAAGAACAGACTTTTGGAAAGTAGATAAGAGAAGGAGACCAGATATTGTAGGCTCAGCGGTTGTTGTATTCATTATTATTGTTGTTATTGTTGTTGTTGTTCTTCTTGTTATTGGTTGACTGGATTACAGGACAGAGTTAGGCCCACATGATGGAGGCAAACACAAGGAAAACTATAAGAACTCTTGGGGTACAAGGAAAATGCAGATAGAGAGGAGTGCAACCTTCTATTGAGGGTCCCTGCCATGAAACCTTATTGTACTATCTATCTATCTATCTATCTATCTATTGCCTGATGGGGTGGCCACGAACGAACCGCCCCCATGCACCTCTGTCCCCAGTCAGTCGACGCCCCTCCTCCCAACCAGCACCGCCTTCATCCACATACTTCCTCACTCCATCCTTATTGTACTAAAACACACAAATTGAAATACGGGATTCTATTATCCATCGAGTGTGACTGCTTGTACGTAAACTACCACCGTTTTCCATTTCATTGTTGCATTATTAAACTGTGTTATTCTTATTAAACTCTATACTGTCAGACTGTCAGAGGGTTACTTGAAAAAACAATACAATATCATTGCTAGTGTCAAGGGACTGGGGTTTTCGGAAAGAGGCTCCAGTCTTGACGCTATTCTAGACTTCCAGTGTGTTGGCTTAACCCCTTCTGTACCGGCGACGTCTTTTTAATAATAATTCTAGCTGTTTGTAGACGATTTTGTGCAGTTTAATAAGTATCTGTGGTAGTAGAAAGGGTTAAATGAGAAAATGTATAGGCCTAATTGCTGGAGGCCCTTTTTAAACTGAATACATTCGTCTAAATATATAGCTAGAATATATGTTAATACACGTCGCCGGTACAGTAGGGGTTAATATATACAGAGGAAAACAAGCAGCTCTATTGATCCTTACGAGGCTGGGTGTATCTAACCTGTCTAGTCAATGAGTAAGACAAATTTTGGGAGGATTTGTGTACGATTGAACAGTACAACTTTCAATAACATTTCTAGGTAATCATTTAGGTAATCATTTGAGTGTGAAGGAAGCAAAAGACACCAGGGGTACCAAAATGGCGGAGGTTGGCCGATATCTGTTACTATAAGAGGGGACACCTCGACGACGTATACAGACTAATAACACATAACAAAGCCACTCCAACAGCCTCCTCTCTCTCCAACACCCCTTCTCTCCTCTCTACACTCTTCAGAAAATAGGAAAAGTAGAAAGTAGCTACGAGGTGCCGTTGTAAAGGCTTATCCCTCAATACCTTCACCTTAGGCTCTCTAGGTTTTACTTTATCAGTTTATTTAACCTATTTTAGTCTATAAGAAAAATACGGATATATATACAGTATGGTGTTAAAATAAATGAAAAGTTGAACAGAATGAATGTTAACACCATATGAGGAGGAGCACTTTACTGACAACGTTTCGCAGATAGCTTCTTCAGTCCACTGTGACCTGTAGAAGAAAAAAACACATAACAAACTGAGTATTTTGGTAGAGTGTTGCCCTTGAATGCGTCAGCTGCAGCGAGGTCAGAGGTCAATGGGGGGTGGGAAGAAATAAATATAGCAAAAGAGGTCATGTGTCAAAGTCCGATAAGTAATAAATGGCTAGTGGGCCGGGGCTAGGAAGAATTTCGAGGATTTTTTTTTTTTTTTTTTATTTGTGTTATTCTTGTCATTTATTTCAATTATTCCGTCTAAAATCAAACGATGTTTTACAGCTTAGGAAGTGTCTAACAGGTGACTAACAGGCTGAGCAAAATATGTCTCAAAATAAAATTAACGCAATAATATAAAGGGCTTCATTCGCCATTGAAAGCAAAGCAAGCAACTATTTATCCTTATGATCCAATGTTTATATGTTTACCCTTTGAAGATTATGACGTATTTTGATAGTTATGAAGGATTTATGTGGGAATGATAAGGGTACTAATAATCTCAATTAACCCTTTGACTTCCATTTATTCTTCCTAATCTAAATGAAACCGCCTAATAATAGCCCCCCCCCCCCCAAAACAAAAAAACAAAAAACAAAAATCATAATTCCGCCTTTATATCTTCTTATGTTTAATGGTACTTTACTTGCGGCTACTATAAGACGATTAGTACGTATATGTGGAATGGAGAAATGTTATTTATGATCATTATATTTTTGGAGTTATGATGACCTACCAAACATAAGTGAAATCGTAATTGTTAGGATTAGCCAAAAAAAAAGAAAACACTGTCATCGTCCATAATAAATGAATAAATAAATACAAAAATAAACCTCCCCGCCCCCCCCCCCCTCCCTCTCTCTCTCTCTCTCTCTCTCTCTCTCTCTCTCTCTCTCTCTCTCTCTCTCTCTCTCTCTAGGGGGCAGGGGTGATATATATTTTGTCTATGTGAGTGAGAGAGACAAAAGGCAGAACTGCCTGTATCGAGTGGCTCCCCCAGAGTTGAAAGAGTGACAGGGCCAAAATCAAGGGGTAGTTCGAGCAAAGATGCCTGTACACACGGAGTTTGAAGCAATTTACGTCATAGGAAGAGGGAAAGACTGATTCTGGGAGAGAGTTCCAGAGCTCAGCAGTTGAATAGAAGACTGAGTATAACGTTTCACTCTTGGGTTGGAGAGTTGCACAGAGTAGGGGTGGGATTGTGTTGCAAGACAAAGAATAAATAATAGTTATTAAGGCCAGACTGCTTAGTTTGGACCTTGGGGTTTGTGTGGCCTGTGTATCTATGCAACAGTAAATCTAAAAAATGTAAGTCACATGCGCTTTTAACATAATTTATACAACTACCTTCACCGATACAAACGCACGCACACGCACACACACACACACACACACACACACACGTAATCTCTCTCTCTCTCTTTTTTAGCTACTTTGGGTGAATTGTATTTAATGGAATTCATAATTATATGTTAGTACTTCAACAGGGAGGGAGGTCTGGGGCCTGGGTCTCTGGGTCTTCTCCTGGGAGACCTATATGTGTATGATTTGTGTATTTTTATTTATTTATTGATTTATTTATACATTTCTTGTATTGTGTTGTGTGATGGTACTGAGGCAAAGGAACAATATGAAGGGTATCGCTAGCAAATGTATCCAGATACAAATTAGGTAGGAATGACGCACAATAAAAGCTTGTTAACTAAAACAGATGCTGGCTGAATTAGTGTATAATTCAAGCTGAATCCCTGTATCAACTTCCATCCACGGTTCGTTCCATCTCTTAATTGCTCCACTGGAAATGTTCTGAACCCACTGGCTGCCGAAAGTAAAACTAATGGTATTAAGACTTGGGGCGGCAGCTTCTCTCTTGGTCTGAATTGCTCGGTATTTCAAAGAAGAAAGAGACTGATGAAGTGATTTGGTCCTTTCTGTTTTTACGTTTTGTATTTTCCAATAATTATTTATTTTTTTATATATATTTTTCACATAAATTTGGTCACCATTGAATCCCTGTACAAGAGTATCAACTTCCATCCACGGTTCGTTCCATCTCTTAATTGCTCCACTGGAAATGTTCTGAATCCACTGTCTGGCGAAATTAAAACTAATGGTACTAAGACTTGGGGCGGCAGCTTCTCTCTTGGTCTGAATTGCTCGGTATTTCAAAGAAGAAAGAGACTGATGAAGTGATTTGGTCCTTTCTGTTTTTACGTTTTGTATTTTCCAATAATTATACATTTTTTTATTTATTTTTTTCACATAAATTTGGTCACCATTATATGATATTAAGCGACAGAGGAAGGACATCTGTTTTATTTCTATTTTTTACTTATTTTTTCAAAAGAAATGTAAAAATACTAAGAACACAGTTATTCAACTCCCAAAGGTAGACCTATCAGTAAACCTACATAACATCCCTTTTACTTACAATATTATTCATTCCTTTTAATACATTTTTAGCATGTAGCCTATTGTGCGTATATTTACCTTCACATCTCAAAATTTCTCCGGCGGCCGGGACCCCCTGTTATGTAGCGGGGGGCTGTGCCCCCCGCACCAAATTGATCCTTGTAAGCTTAGTAAAAAGATCCAGAACTTGATATTTTCTGTTTTGGCACCCTGATTGTGTAGGTGGACAGTGGAAGCCTAGGCTAGTGGAAGCCTAAGCCTAGGCTAGTGGCTAGCCAAGTAAGTGTTATTTAGGCCTAGCCTTGGAGGTTAGATTACAGATATGACGATGCCTAGTCTACTTGTGGGAATAGGCCTAGGCTATAGGTATAGCCTAATATATTTTTATCGTAAATTTTGTTTCGTAACCTACCGGTACCTTTGGATTTTAGTCTAGGCTAGCCTAACATATGCTATAGCCTATGCCAAGCCTAGGCCTATTTAACCTAACATTCCTGTTACCTGTAGTTTTTTTCTTTGAAAGACTAGGCTACATAGCCTAGGCCTAAGAACATAAGAAAATGGGAGTCTGCAAAAAGCCGATCGGCCCATACAAGGCAGATCCCTGTCACACCCAACCCCAATTACAAGGCCCAATTATAGACCCATCTCACTAATACCTTGACTCCTTGAGTACTGACCCCACCAAAACGGTCAGCTTAGGCTAACCTAGGTCCGAGCCTAAGCCTACTCTTCAAGTTTTGGAATAGGCTTAGCCTAGTGCTGCCTACAGTAGGCCAAGCCTAATTAAAAAAAAAAAAAATAGGCCTAAATTGTCACAATTTTGGTCTCCATATTTTCCATCTAGATTGCTTTTAGATTGCAGGAAATGCTGTTTTAGACACCTCAATTCTCAAAAAAAATCCTGGGGGGCATGCCCCCTGACCTCTTTAAAGCTCGCGCCTTCGGCGCTCGCCGCTCCATTGCGCTATATATATATATATATATATATATATATATACAGTAGCCTATGGCCTAATTAAAAAAACATAAATAAATAAATAAATTCACACAATTTTGGTCTCTATATTTTCCATCTTGATTGCTTTTAGATTGCAGGAAATGCTGTTTTAGACACCTAAATTCTCAAATTTGTTCGGGGGGGCATGCCCCCGGACCCCCCTAGACCTCGCGCCTTCGGCGCTCGCCTCTCCGTCGTTCGCGCTATTATATAATGATAACGAAATAATAAACCATAATGATAACACAATTCATATTTTGTGGATTGACACCCTGATCTCCTATCTCTCGATTTGTAAGCTTAAAGAAACTGCTCTGCTACGAACTTAGCAAGTCCTCTAACTCATTCGTAATGCATTTAACCCCTTCTGTACCGGCACCGTCCTTTTAACAATATTCTGGGTAGGCCTACTATTAGACGATTTGATGCCGTTTAAAAAGGGCTTCCAGCAATTAACATGCTTTGAAATATCTCATTTAGCCCTTTCACTACCACAGATCCAGTTTAATTTGCACAAAATCGTGTAAATATAGCTAAAATATATTTAATGAGACGTTGCCGGTACAGAAGGAGTTAATATATTTGTGTTCTTACTTAAACGTTCATATTTGGGATATGCTCATATTTGTACTCAAAAGGTGAGTCGGTAGAGTTGAATGTAAATGCCTTTCGTTTGGGAGCCACTGTTCACTATAATTGTCTAACTTTGTTATATTCGTATTAATATATTATTTAATTGCTGGTAACTAAGCTTACAGTATTTTAGTATACAGTATATGTGCTGGTTATATATTAATCAAATTGCCTGCGACTTATGGCATAGGCTACATATTACGTATAAGTGGTCTAGGAGTAGCGAGGGTAGGCCTACACATAGTAATACACAGTAATGATTATACCGAGTTAATTAATGAAAGAAAACAAATATATTGCAGAAATGAGTTGCAGAGGAAGTAAATTTTCCGCCAACTTAAAAACATTGCATTATACCTACGTAGCCTACACTTCATTGTAAGCCTATCATTTGCTTTGTTTTTGTTGTATTTGCACACGTTAATACCTGTAAACTTAGGCTAAACCTTCTTTCAAGATAAAGTGACGCATTTGTTCTGGCTATGTCTCTATATTTGTATTTAAATTTAGAAGGATAGCCTATATATACCTGCATGGAAAGCTTCCGAGGGTGGATTGATGAAGAAGTTGCAGTACGTGAGATGTCTCGTTGAAATTAAGGTATATTGATACGTGTTTCTAAGGTTGTTTTGGTGGCATTTAAATGGATAGTTGAGATAATTTGCAGCTCTGTCATTGTTACACTTCCTTCCTAGGCTGAATATAATAGTTTAATGAATATCAGGATATTATGAAAAGGACAAGCCAGTAATTAATACATTAATACCTATGGGTCCTTCCTAAGCTTTATGAAACCGTGCAACGATAGCCAGATTAACGAATTATCAAAACGTATCATATTAATTTGAATCCTCAACAAGTTAAAGTAATTATCCTTGGTTCTGAGGGAAATTTTAATGGCATTTTGAACGACAATTATATCTGCTTTACTATTGAATTTAAGGCGTTTGACCGATTGCATTAGTACATTACTATAGTCCATTTTTGTCCAGCTGATGGTAAATTGCCACATATTAATTTTAATTACTCTGCAATTACGAAGATTTTGTAGTGAAATATGTTGCTGATTGTGAAAACTTGGCAATTAAGATGATGCAGAGACATAGTAGTTTCATATTTTTCATTAAATATCGACAAATCAGCTGCTAAAGGATTCAATTTGCCATCAGCTGGAAATATACCGACTATAGTTTTAGGCCCTCATTTACAGTAGGTAGCCTATATAGCCTATCCTGTGGTTGACTATATAATGATGCTGGAATGGTTTAATATAGTACCGATATAGCTTAGTCCAAATGTGAATAAATATTCCATTATAGTAGGCCTATAACATTATTCAACAAAGGAAAATAGGAAATAGGCCACTTGTATTCTTTACTTAATTATAGTAGGCCTTCTTTTCACGATCAGAATCGTTCAGAAACAGGTGGGTAAGTTAATTTTGGCTAATATATTTTTCGCAATAGGCTAAATTTTGAAACTTAGGCTATGTTTAGTGCAAATGGGATACACACAATGTCCGTATCAGTAATCGTGCTTTCCAGTAACCATTCTTACTATTAAGCAATAATATTCAGCAATGAAGGGGGGAAGCATATTGCACAATAATATCGAGTCATTATATTGCGGCAATAATATTGATCGTCTGCTCAATAACTCCCTCTCTAATTCTTAGACTCAAAAACACAAATTTCCCTCTGAAACTACTGATTAGACTCGTTCCTTTTATAATATATTATGGTAAACAATATGGCACATTTTATTGACCGAATTCAGTAGCGATGTATGTTCATCTCTTATTCAATAACTGACGCTTTTCTCTTCGTTTGGACGTACGGTACCCAATAATAGACTTTCGTGAGGCCATAATTTCTTGATGTAATGTCTAAAATGTATTTTGTCACTACTTTTCCACTTTCTTACATAAAATTGTATATGAAAACTTAAGATGTATATTATGGGAGGATGAAAACCGGACATTTCTTGTTTTAAATGGTTGTAACAATAAATTTGATTAACTCAAAACAAGTTGGGAGTATTGTTAGAAGTCCGAATACTAACTACTATGCAATATTGGAAACAAGTCCAATTTTCTTGGCATATCTTGCCACTTTTTGTAGGTTTTGGTGGACTTTACAGGTAAATTCTTTGATTGTAAAAGAAGCAAGCATGCATCTACAATCCCACGAGTGAAATTAATTGACATGTCACTGTGAGATATAGGCAAAATAGGCTTGATAGAATACTAATTGCAGGGTACATTTTGGGCATAAGCTCTACAAAGTCTTTTAAAACTCAGTTGGAGGCTACCCAGCCGTACCGCTATGTTTCAAGTCAAACAGCAGTTCTTAATATTCATTGATTGATGGATGGATAAGTAGGCTACGGTAAGCCAAGCATTTATCGGGTTTCAGACTTTGAGTAACAAGATTTGTGAACATTGTTGTGTCTACAGTATTGAGAAAAGTGTTTAGATACCTATTTTTGAGACAAGGGAGCTACCTAGTCCAAATTAACAGCGCTAAATGACTAATGCACATGCTTGCAATGCTTGGTGCCAATAAGGTGCACCCATCTGGTCTTTTATCGCCAGCTTTGTTTACAATACTTGTACGCTTGCGGTTATGTTCCCGTCTATTTTGACTACTTATATTTCTGTACATTTTCCCCCTGCTGGCAGTCAAAATAGACGGGAACGTGATCACGAGCGGACGATTATTATATACATATATATATATATATATATATATATATATATATATATATATATATATATATACTGTATATATATATATATATATATGCAGGGTGTTTCAGTTGACGTTTTCATAAATTACAGGACGTACGGTATTTGTCAGGCAATAATTATTAATAAGACTTATTTTATTCAATGACGTTCGGGGTGAGTATTTATAATTACGGAGATATTACACATCAAAAGTTATAAAAAAAAAAAAAAATACAGTCTAATGGGTAAAAACGAATATTTCAAAGCTAGCGCAGGGCAGTCTTTGTTTAGCCTACACGTGAATAACAGGATTAGAAAATTGTTTCGGAATCGCTCTAGGGATGATAAAAATAATATAATATTCCATTCAAGGGTTGAGGACTCAAATCCCTAGAGAGATTCCGAAACACTTCTGTAACTTCGTAATCCACGTGTAAACAAAGCCTTTCTGCCCCATGCTAGCTTTGAAACATTCGCTTTTTTCTCCTTAGACTGCATTTTGTTTGTATCTATAATAGCGTTTGATGTGTAATATCTCCGTAATTACAAATACTCACCCCGAACGTCGTAGATTAAAATAGTCTTATTATTGCCTGACGAATACGTCTTGTCATTTATGAAAACGTCAACTGAAACACCCTGTATATATATATATATATATATATATATATATATATATATATATATATATAATCGCCGATACACTTAGATACTACATCCTTTTTAAACTGTGTTCGATATTTATGAGCACAATAACATAAAATGGATAAAGCTTATGAATCATGAATGAACGAGATAATGAAACCAGATACGGAATTTCTATTACCTATATATCTTACCAATTCAAAACACCTAATACAGTACCGGTATGTAAAATAAAATATATATACTGTATATATTCTACTTGTTCTTACAAGTACCGGTATTTTTAACTATTCTCTATAACAAATTGTGGCTTTCCAGAATAACTGGGTGATGTAGCCATCTATAGTAGGCTACTGTTGTGCAACAGTGCAAAGGGAAGCAAGGACCATACCATAAAAATGGGGACCATACATTAATATAATGTAACACGTACTGTACAGTACATATTGCTGGAAAAAAACTGCAACAAGAACCTATTTAAAGGATGTGTGAACCCTCTATAGCTATAGCCTACAATCGGGTGTCAAACGAAAACCAACGCCAGGCGTTTTAGTCTTTATTATTGTATATGCAAGGATGAACGTAAGGGTTAGCCTACATCTAATTCTCCCCACCAACAATTCCTTTGAGACCTCTGGTGGATGCTTCTGAACTAGCGCCAGAGCTACGACTGTAGACATCACTCTACCCAACACCTAGGATATGCACAGTTTATCTCAATTTCTGTGTGATTCTACATGTTTGTATTATACCGTATACGACTAAACTAAGTGCTTATATAGTATAGTAATAAAGGGAAAGTCCATATGCAGCTGATAATGACTACAAACATAATTATAAGCTGATTAATTATCATAACAAAATTGGCGGGAAAATACCTGCTGACTTTGTATTGTAAATATACGTTATTTATGAATATGGGTGATTTTAAAATATATAAATCAAAAGTATGCATTGACCAAAGTATGTGTCAGCTACAGAAATTTTGACTAACTGCATATATTATAGAATTGTTGAAGGAGAGGGATGGTGGATAGCTCCGCGATGTCGCCCATTTCCCACAATGCACCGCGGTAAACCTTGCGTTCAGCGCCTCTATCGGCCACTGTAGGCATTTATTGGTAGGGAGAATTGTGGCTTTAGAAGTGATAGAATCGCCCAAACAAGGCAATTTAGTGTTAATTTTCAACTATACCTTCTCATTCTTTCAAATTTCACACAATATGACTCCGGTTTGACACTTTGCCTACAATACATATAAATTAAGAAGAATAAATCATGAGGATCAACTCTTAGTAATACTCTTCACTACTAGACCAGTCAAAGTAGGGCTGGACTTAGAACAAATTGCAATAGAAGGTTTTTTGGCTTTAACTTGTTTATTAGGTCCCTCTGATGAACATATAAAAAGTCTCCAACTTTTGGACACCGGGAAAGTGGTTAATTTGCATAAATTCAAGATGGCCGCCGTCCAAAGCTTCAATTTACAGATAACTTTTTTCTGGTTGCTCCTAGACCCTATAAATGTATTACAAACAACGTTTTTTGGCTTTAACTTGTTTATTAGGTCCCTCTGATTAACATATAAAAAGTCTCCAACTTTTGGACACCTGGAAAGTGGTTAATTTACAGCCAAAAAACCTTACAGCCAAAAAACCTTCTATTGCAATTTGTTCTAGGTCAAGCCCTACCTTTACTGCACATTATTGTCTATTACATTTTGCCTAGGCCTATACTAATCCCATCATCTTGTTTCTTGTTTCAACAGATTGGTGCGACATCTACCGAAGCCATGGAAGAAGAGGTGGTGCATAATCCCTGCGGCATTTGCTCAAACACGTTAGACGAAGGAGAAACAGTCAAGCTGAGGGCGAAGGGAGCAGATACTATCAACAAGGCCAGTACTGAACGTGGAACGCCATCAATTACCGTGTCCGAGGGCCAAACGGTGCACATTGATTGCCGAAAGAAGCATGTCAATACGAAGCCAAATAGAATTCCTGGGAAGCAGAAGAAACGTCCTGAAAAACCTGCTCTTCGTTCTCAGACACCAGACTTTTGTTTTACAGAGAACTGCTTTTTTTGTGGTACAAAAATCTATTTGGACACAAAGCATGATTCAGAAGAAGTGTATCCAGTACGCACCTTCAACTTTCAAAGGACAATACTTTCTGCATGTGATGCCAGGGCTGATGAGTGGGCTGACACTGTTAGAGGCCGAATTAACTTTGCACGCGATCTTCCAGCAGCTGACGCAATATATCACAAGCAGTGCAGCTCAAATTTCCAGACACATAGGCAGATCCCCTCCAAATATCGTGATTCCGCAGACAGTGAACCTCCTCGCAAGGGTCGCAAAGTAGATGCCTCACGAGAGGAAGCATTTCTACTCGCAATCGAGGACCTAGTCAGTGGCAATGATGATGAACAGACTACAGTGGTTGATCTCGTTGATACAATGTCCCAGTTGTGCCCTGATGTTGAAGCGTATAGTGTAAAATACATGAAACAGAAACTTATTTCATATTTTGGGGATGAACTGGTTATTAGTAACGTGCATGGACGCAGCGATGTTGTAACTGTCAAAGAAAGTGCTGCAAAGATTTTGCAACAATTCAAAGACTCACCACAGACTGATGATGAGGAAGCAGAACAAAGAAAGATAGTCAGGGCTGCGGCACGGTTGATCAAAGCAGATATAAGAACATTGATACTTGTAGAGATTTCTATCCAGATCCTTCTGAACTCCGGTCGCTGGAAAAGAATGTGGCGTACGTTCCGCAGTCCCTTCGTATATTGCTGCAAGAGACGTTCAGTGGCAAGTCATGTGATCTTGAAGTTGCATCAATTGGACAAAGTATCGTGCAACTTACCAGACCAAGGGCCATTGTAGCACCCATTCAGTATGGATTGGCGGTTCAAATGCACCAGCACTTTGGTTCCCGCTTTCTTGTGGACAGTTTACACAGCCACGGCTTCTGTCTGCCTTACGCAGATGTTTTGAGGTTTTCGAAGTGTGCTGCCAATTTCAGGGGCACCAACATATCCACTGCAGGCAGGTTTGGACAGTTCGTTGCAGACAATGTTGATCACAACTTGCGTACGCTTGATGGGCGAGGAACATACCATGGTATGGGTATAATTGTTGCTGTCACCCCTGAAGTAAGAGACACAACATCAATACCAAGATTGCAGTCACCTGAAAACAACTTCACGGCAGCTCAAATTGAAATCAAATACTACCGCAGTGTTCGCAAGAAGGGTGGGCCTCTCGAATTTAGAAAGCTTGACCCCATTTCAGCATCTGACAAGCTTGAAAATCTGGACATACTGTGGAAAACGTCATGGTTGCTTCGACCAAAACGACCAGGCTGGTCCGGCTTAATGCAGAGTGTGTGCCATGGACCACACCCAGGGAAATCATCCGTCCATTTCTTGCCCATGATTGACATGGACCCTACGGACATGAGTTGTATTTACTCAACACTTCACTTCGTTGCTGCGGAAAGCCATCGCCAGGGAACGACGCCAATGCTGACATTCGACCAACCGCTTTATTGGAAAGCGAAGACGATCATTGTTCATGAGAAGGAAGGAAGCGAACTGAAACCCATTGTTTTGAACCTTGGTGGCTTTCACTCTGTGATGAGCTTTTTGGGATGCATGGGCCATGTTATGGAAGCATCTGGGCTTAAGGAGGTTTTGGAACTTATATACGCTGAAAATGCTGTGACCCAAATGCTGAGTGGGAAAGCCTATGCACGAGCAATCAGAGGCCACTTCTTGGTTGACACAGCCTTGAGTTCGATTGTGTTAGGCAGGGCATACGGTGTCAACCTCTCAATGGTAGATGAGGAAAGTGACGCATGCAAGGACTTCCAGGAGGCTGCAGATCTTTTGGATAAGCTGTTGCGTGAAGACGTTTCACCGGATGAAGTCTGCAGTAAAGACGTTTTCAACAGAATTTCTGAAAAACTTAAAGCTGAGAAGAGCTCCTTAGCAGAGCATAAGATGGGAAAGCTATGGATTCAATACATGGACATGATTGACCTGCTGCGTCGCTTCCTGAGGGCACTGAGAATGGGCGATTTCCTACTGTACCTCGGAACACTCCAGGAGATGTTGCCGTACTTTGCAGCGTGTGGTCATAACAATTATGCCAAGTCAGCCCATGTGTACATTCAAGACATGATTGAACTTGAGCAGCTCAACCCAGACATGTTCTGTCAATTGAACTCCGGTCTATTTGTGATCCGCCGAAGTGATCGGCTGTGGGCAGGACTGCCAAGCGACTTGGTTATAGAGCAGGTTTTGATGCGCTCTTTGAAAACGAATGGTGGATTGACACGTGGTAGGGGCATGGAGGAAACGCAACGCCTGCGCTGGTTACTTGCTATGCCAGCCTGCACTGAGGTGAGTGAAGTTATGCAAGAACTGACAGGGAAGCATTTCCACACCTCTGAGCAGCACAAAGAAATGACTGAAGCAAGGCGTGAACGAGATAGGAAGGACACAGAGAAGGTTCTCGCATTCTTCAAGGATTATGATCCATTTCAAGAATCAAATGAACTCAGGAATATTGCCAACGGTGTGACAGGACCAGCCTCGGCCAATCCTCATTTACTGTATGAGGTTGGTATGAACATTGTGCAGAAGATGGAAGGTAGCAATGCTTTTGACTTTTCATTTAGGAAGAAAGATCAAGTTGAGTCGTTGGGTGCAAAGGTTACAATCAGTGCTGAAAAAATACCAATCGACCCACAGCTCCTTTTCCAGAGGCTCCTCATCTTTGCTAATAACAGGGACTTAGGTGTTGAAGAGGTCTTTGCGTATGAGTTGTCTAGCTACCCTACTGCTCTGTTCAATAAGTGGGGGAGGCTCAGGGAAGCCAATAAACCACAGCTAGGAGATGAGATAGCTGCTGTTGTTCCCAAGTCGTCATTGGAATCATTTGAGGAAGAAAGGACTGTGACCCATGTTCTGGATGGTGGTTCCTTATTGCAAAGGATTCCATGGAAGAAGGGTGACACATTTGAGGACATTGCAAGCATGTACATGAAGCATGTTTCCAAAAACTTTCTCAACCCGGTGGTTGTATTCGACGGTTATAAATCAGGACCTACTACCAAGGACATGACACACAATCGACGATCAAAAGGAGTCTTTGGTCAAAAGGTGATGTTCACTCCAACCATGCCCCTTCGGTCAAAAAAGGAAAACTTCTTGTCAAACTCGGACAATAAGCAAAACTTCATTGACTTATTGTGTGAAACATTCAAGGCAAATGGAATTGACTGTGTCAATGCGCCAGCAGATGCAGATGTCATGATTGCGAAGAAGGGAATTGAGCATGCAAGGGAAACCGTGACATATGTGATAGGTGAGGACACAGACTTGTTGGTGCTGTTGTGTCATTATGCGGAACGAGGGATGAATGATTTGTACTTCAAGTCGAGCAAGGAAGGTGGGAAATGTTGGCATATTAACTCAGTAGCAGAAGCTCTCGGTGAAAGCATCTGTCGTGTCCTGCCAGTTGTCCATGCACTCTGTGGATGTGACACAACCTCACGACTGTATGGTATTGGTAAAGGGGCTGCCTTGAGGAAAGTGAGGGAAGACAACGGTTTCTTGAAATGTATAGAAGCATTCTGTTGCCAAAGTGGAAGTAAAGACGCGATATCATCAGCTGGTGAAAAGGCCTTGGTTTATTTGTACGGGGGAAAAGGAAATGACACCCTTGACGGACTGCGAAAGACAAAGTTTTGCAACAAGGTGGCAAAAAGTTCAACTACCGTTGAAGTTCACAGCCTTCCCCCAACAACCGATGCAGCCAAATACCACTCGTTCCGAGTTTATTGTCAGGTCCAGGAATGGATGGGGAACTGTGTGGACCCCGAGAAATGGGGCTGGTGTCTGCGGAAGGGACAGCTTGAACCGAAGACGATGGATTCGCCAGTGGCTCCTGATTCACTACTGAAATTGGTCAGATGTCAGTGTAAGGGCAACTGTGACACTCAACGCTGTAGTTGCAAACGGAATGAGCTTGAATGTTCCAGTGCATGTGGTCAATGTAAAGGACTCTGTCAAAATAGCAACTTTGATGCAAGCACCGATGATCCAAGTGAATACGAACTCCTATCATGAATTACATAATTGGCTCTGAATGACGTCATACTACGTCATGTTTTTTTTTTTTTTTTTTTTATAAAAAAGAGGGACAACAGGTCAAAAAACCCATACAAGCACAAAGTGCCTGTGTCACCCCTTGTGAAAGAGACAGTTCAGCCTGTCTGTAAGGTTTTTCGGCTGTAAATTAACCACTTTCCAGGTGTCCAAAAGTTGGAGACTTTTTATATGTTCATCAGAGGGACCTAATAAACAAGTTAAAGCCAAAAAACGTTGTTTGTAATACATTTATAGGGTCTAGGAGCAACCAGAAAAAAGTTATCTGTAAATTGAAGCTTTGGACGGCGGCCATCTTGAATTTATGCAAATTAACCACTTTCCCAGTGTCCAAAAGTTGGAGACTTTTTATATGTTCATCAGAGGGACCTAATAAACAAGTTAAAGCCAAAAAACCTTCTATTGCAATTTGTTCTAGGTCCAGTTAAATGATTGCTAGATTTACTGGACTATACATAACTTGCTAAGATTATTTATATCTCCATCAATCATTATGTGTGTAACTTGATAACTATAGTATAATTCAATGATTTGTTGACTGCTGTAGAATTAGTACATTGTAGCAACATTTGACTCATTATTAAAACAAAATACATTATTAGTCAATGTGGTTCAATTACATAGCCTACTACTAGTAACAATATGACAATATCATACTGAACTGGTTGTTATATACTGTATTGCATTAATGCATTACAATAACAGCTACAGTACTAGACTACCGTACCTGTGTAGGCCTACTAGCACAACACTGGTATAATCTTTAAAGTATATTATTAATTTCCGAATTTTCCGCGAATGAAGTATTTGTTTCAAATGGAAATATATATATATATTACGTATAGGCCTACTCTTATACTATAATATATGAAGTATTTCTCATATTCAGAACTCAAGGTAAGTACAGTACCTGTCCAGTAAGGCAATTGCTATTTAATTGGAGTTTCAGCCTGTTATTATGCTAAATAAAAGATTTCACATCACTACCATTATCTAACATATAATATAAAATAAAATGCATACCCAGGATTTAATATTTCCTGCTCTTTTCAAGATCAATTAATATAATTCACTACACTTAACATGCACACCACACCTCCTCCTTCAAAATGATAAAAACAAAATGATGAACACATGCCCAGCCTCGGAGTCCCCAGGGGGGAGGGGGGACCTTAAATGCCCCCACACCTTCCCGACCTTCTTCCCCTGACGATCACTCTAAATGCTCATGACCACGGCCTGTCACTCTTACTATCAACTTTTGCAATATTCGCGGACTTCCCTTTAATTTTTACTCCGGAGAACACCATCTCTCCTCCTACAAACCTGATCTTCTTTTCCTCAACGAAACCCAGGTATCTGAGACAACTTTCAGCAGCCCCTTCTCTGTGTCCTCCTACTTTCTCTATCCTAGTTTCAAAGCCAAAGGCAGATGTTGTGCATATGTGCACAACACACTCACTTGCTCTCGTGTTCCCGATTTCGACTCCTCTGAATTGTCAACTTTATGGCTCAAACTATCCTGTCATTCACATACTAAATATTTATGTGCTGTCTACCTTTCCCCTAACTCTACCGACTTTCCTAAATTCTTTGACTATCTAAATGCCCCTTTCCCACTGGTGAGACAAGTCACGATTTTCGTCGCCGATGCCTTCGTTTTGTCAAATTCGCAAGAATACGTGGGACCTCCACGATTTCGACCGTTACAAACAGATGACAAATTATACTGGCGACATCGGCGATGTTATCGGGGAAGTGAGCGATGTTTCGCGATGAACCTCTGCGAGGCATTTTTTTAAGGCACAAATTCTTGCGATTCGATTCATCGTCGATCATAGGCGTTGGCATCGCACATACATCGGCGAGGTGTGCGCAGCTGAACGAATGTAACGTGAATGTGCTAATTCTATCTAATTCTAACCCGAGATGTGCTAATTGCAGAGTGGAATTAGCATATCACGCCAAACTAACGGGCCGAACGTCATAAAATATGAAAACTAATGGGGTTAACCATAAGGAAGAAAGGGGACCAGAAAAACGACCCATCTCCCCTTAATTCGGAGGTTGGCAATGCTTCGCCGGAGACATTTTTCTATCAAAAAATGTAAAAATTTAGCTTGCTCTCAAAACAAAAAATATATATGTTGGCTCGCTACCGCTCACCAGGAAAATATTGAAACCTGGATGGGGGTAAAAGTCTTAAAACAGTAGGCTGAACGGGGCCGAACGGATACAAGGCAAAGAGAGAGGGAGATTAATAGAAATAAAAAAAAAAACGAGGAGAGAGAGAGAAAGAGTAAACTAAAAAAAGCGAGGTGGGCTCAATTGTTAAGCCGCCGCAAACGCGCAACCTGCTGTTTGTTGTTTTCTCTTTCTCTCCCTCTCCTCGTTTTTTTTTTTTTTTCTATTTCTCTCCCTCTCTCTTTGCCTTGTATCCGTTCGGCCCCGTTCAGCCTACTGTTTTAAGACGTTTATCCCCATCCAGGTGTCGATTTCATCCTGGCGAGCGATAGGGAGCCAGCATTGTATGGAGAAATCCGGCTTCGCCGGAGAAATTTTTCTATCGAAAAATATACAAATTTAGCTTACTCTCAAAACAAAAATATATATATATGTCCGCTGAACATGATGGCGGTGTTTAGATTATTCTATCATCATTATTGGATTTTATAGAAATAAATCTATAACGATAGTTTTTCGCTCTTATAGAATCCATTCCGCAGCAAAATATTAACTCTGTCTGTTTTCACCAATAATAAGTGCTTTTTATATTTTTTGTTTTCATGAACGGCAAGAGGAAAGGTTATTCTATAAGATTTCATAAAAAAAACAAAAAAAAAAACAATATGTGGAATTTCACCGTAGGTGAAGGCATATCATCAGTCCGCCCGTATTTGCCCTAACTCTCAGTCGGTTTTCACCCATAATAATTGTTTTTAATATTGTTTTGTTTTCATGAACGGCAAGAGGAAATGTTATTCTATAAGATTTCATCAACAACAACAACAAAAATAACAATATGTGGAATTTCACCGTAGGTGAAAGATATCTCACTAGCCTAATTTTTTTTTTTTTTTTACCCACCTGCCGAAGGTGCTCTTTGGCATCGTCGATGTTCCCGGAACATCTGAGAGCATCGGCGACGACGGTGAGTATGGGTGAGTATCCATGCAGCGTTGCAAAAGTTTTTTATGCGAAACCATCCGCGATGTCTCGCCGATGTCGCAGATGATCGCAGAAACCCTTCGGCGATGCTCGACGATGCTTGTGAGGGTAACCGATCATCGTGAGTCCTCGTCCAAAATTTTGAACTGTGCGAACATTGTGCGCCGCGAGGGCCCTTGCTAGGCCTGAGAGGCCTTGAGAGTCAAACAACTTTTTATGAGAGGTGTTGAGACATGTCACGAATGTGCCAATTTATTGGTTTCGGCGACGAAAATCGTGACTTGTCTCACCAGTGGGAAAGGGGCATAACCCTTATGCCCCTTTCATACTGGTGAGACAAGTCACGATTTTCGTCGCTGTTACGACCGGGGCTCGTATAAAACAAGGGCTCTTAATCATTGGACTAGAAAGGCACACAGCCACAACGGTAACACTAGATCCAACCCTCGAACTTATAATGCCGGCGCACAAAAAACACCTATACCCTCCAGAGTTAAATCTGCGATAACGGGTATCCTATAACTCGGTATAAGTGCACTACTACTACAGGCTGATGATCTCTGATACAGCCTGATCACAACAACATACAATTACGTTAATAAGGTATACAAGGAAAAGATAGAGATCTTAATTAAATCACTGCAATGATTTAATGCAAACTAGAAGAAGGTATATTTAAAGTTACTCTAAACAATAATGAACTGTCACTCCTATACTAAAGAAAGTGAACGAAAGTCCCAAAGCATCGAGCAGGAATCTTCTGAAGAAAGTCTGATGCTGGGGTAAGATGATCGTATCGGATTTTGAACTGTTATATAAAGCAGGGACAATATAGGACAAGTGTAGAGGCAGACAGTGTTAACTGACACGGGAATAACGATAAATGCACATTAGTATTATCTCCAACAACAAAAGAAGTACTTAGTCAGGCAACTCAAAAAGCCTGCTCAGGTTGTGCAACTCAACAACAACCAAGGCTTACAGTCAACGTGAATAAGAATGCTGCATACATAACATAAGAGTTTATAATTCTAAACGGGTGTCTGCTAGGCTAATAAAGTCTAGCTGGGATGTCGTAGGCTAGGAAACAATGGCTGAGCAAGCGGCTCGTAGCCTAGCGAGGTCCTTAAGACTGTGCGGCCAAATTACGTTAATTGACGGGGTGCTCTCTTGAGAGATCCAGATCGCTAGTATCTGGTTCTCTCCTGGCGACCCTCTCAAAGTCAAAGCAAACGAGTTAGCACAGTGTTGGGTGGCATAGGCAAAAGCCCTCACTCGCAACACAGTGCTAAACTCACAAGGTACACAGTCAGAAAGACCACCTAGGCTTCCCACGTCTCCGTTGCGATTGTACAGGTTCAACAAAACCTAGTACACATCGGAAATCACAACAACAATGGCCTTACCCCAGTCTAGCATTAAATAGCCCAGCAGACAGCCAAGGAATAGGCAGGGAGACACCGTGAGTGTGTCGAACCTCTACAGACAAAATGGTAACCCCTCCAAAATGCCTAACTAAACATATAATATCTGAGAGCTTCAGCATATAATACGATGGCCGATATATGAAATCGTGCAGAACCAAAGGGGAGTTATGATATTAAATAGAGAGGAAGAATGAGAGGTAAGAAGTTGAGAGAGAGAGAAAGTGCTCTATAGGTAGAAGTCGGGGACAGGTGGCAAGGGATATGTTAGGGGTATGCTGGTCAAGCAAGCTCTGAGCAAGGAAGGCACAAGGCAGCAGGGAAGTGCGGGGAACTACCTCCTGACGCGGCGGGAGGGGTGGTGAGGCGGCCAGCCACTCAGAGGGCCCGGCCGTGGCATGACGTCACCGAGGCAACGTGTAACCCTCCGCGAGTACCCTCTGTCTCCTGCACTTACTCACTCACACTCTCTAGCTGTATCATTCAGTCTTATACATTAAACTTACAACTGATGATATAAAATACAATGCATTGTCACAGGCGAAAATAAAGACCACTTCTGTACTGCCTGTGACATGACGATTCACAAGAAAGAAAGTACAACATTGTAGACAGACTGTAGCCAAATACACTGCCCTGGCGAGTGCTAGCGAGTGGCCAAGCGAGCGGCTGAGCCCACGCGGCGTTCTGCCAAGCTCCAGGCGTCACACCCCCCAAGATATTAGACGCTCAACCATGAGCTCCATATCTGACAAGCAGAACGCCGACAAGACTCGCCACTCCTAATCACTTCGCAACAAAGAAGGCAAAGCTCAGTTCTCATCAACAAAAAATTACAACCCCTCCCAACACAATAGCTTAATTAATTCACACCTGCTATGCTCCTAGAGCGAGCTTCTACTAGCCCAGCCTTCTGAGAGAAGCACAGGTTCGACTCAGAACTTTAGCTATAACATACTTAAAACAAATTTAACTATTAAAGAAATAGTTTTTATAGAATTTTTAATTTTTAATATGTTTATGGCGGCTGCACTTACAGGGGCAAGCCAATTTTACTCCACTCTCAACACACACTGACTGAACGGCGAGGGTTCTCCTGCAAACAAACCCTCCCGTGACAAACAATCAGCCAAAACATTATCAGTGCCCTTAGCATGCCACACATCCAACTTGTGTTCCGGCAGCACAACAACACCTGACACTGATAAACTGCCCAGTTCATCACAAGACTGGCACTTCTCTTCGCTCTTTCCGGCAACGGGACCTGCCAAAAGCCTTTCACTAGTTCTACCTTCGTGATAGGCGATGCAGCCCCGATGCGGTCTATGGTGTCGTCAACTCTCGATAAGGTATAGGCGTCTGTCAGGGATAATGCACACACACTCTCGCAATCAACACACTCACTGATCTTGCCACTTAACACAGGTTGCAAAGTTACAGGCAACGACCACTCACGACATTCCTTATCCCTCAGACCCTTGGGTAATGGATAGGTGTCTGTCAGGGATAATGCACACACACTCTTGCAGTCACCATACACACGGATCATGCCACTCAACTCAGGTTGCAAACTCACTGGCAACGACCACTCACGATATTCCTTATCCCTCAGACCCTTTTTCCACAGGTCGTCTAGCTCTGTTTTCACGACAGGCTGTTGAGCAGGATTTATACGGTAGGGAATTAAACTGAGCCTAACACTGTCTCCAGCCTCCATGTCGGATTCTACCCCGTACATCAGGCCTGGAGAAGCAACAAACATGCGGATGCACTGCCACAGCCTAGTAAACAACTTATCTCGCAGAACAACATGCCTAGTGCCCTCCCACAACCCAGCCGAGACCGCAGCTTCTAACCTGTAGTCTCCCTCCTTCTCCACCTTCGTCCCTAGAACAGCCAGGTCATGAGAGGGACAATCAGTACCACCTGTGCAGTCACTCCCATAGTTCATTATTGCTAAGGCTTCCCCGTCGATACCGTACACGCGCACCCCTGCATTCCTTACGACTACATCTGCCTGCGCAGCATCACCGCTTTTAGCGACATGGCCAGATACAGTCGGTCTATGGTAGGGCTGTTGCATTCGACTAGAGCAGCATTGGGAGGCTATGCGATGACCGGGCACATCCACTCCACAGCCAACCTCACCAATCTGCTCAAAGTCCTCCTTTTGACCACCACCCTTGGCAGCCATGGGTCGACCCTGACCTGACAACCATGTCCAAGCCTCGTCGCCCACCTTGAACCACCGAAACAACGAGGCTAACGGTCTCCCAACATTCACGTGACCTGCCCGCGGAACATCTTGCACCGCCTGAGTTGTGAGGCTCGGGTGCTCGGCACGACCAGTGGGGTATGAACCGAGCTGGTGCTGGAGCGCTGCACACTGCTGCTCAGGCAGGTGCTCTAGCGCTTCCACAGCCACCAGACTCGTGTCCCCCGCCCACTGCTCCGCCGAGATATGACAATCCCTACTCTCCTCCACCTGTGCCCTACTGCCCCCCTCTCCTTCTCCACCTTGGCCGCTGCAGACCAACGCAGGGACAGTAGGCTGCTCAGGTGGTTGCCTCACAAACTCCTCCAACAGGTTCACATGACATGTTTCCCCGTCCTCGTGTTTGATCTCGACAGCACCATTACCACACTTCTGAACTTCCGGATCCTCCAACTGCAGTTTACAAATATCTGAGGGAACCAACCTGTCTAAATGCTTCCGAAGCAACCCAAGTCCTCCCCCAATATCAAACTGAGCAACCTTTTTTTTCTCTCTGTGTGTAACGTTGCTGCCTCGGAGTCTCTTCCTGCCCTACCTCCTCACTAGCTGTGACAGGTCCTGGGGCTTCTCCAGACTCCAACAATGGTGCCAATACTGAGTTGCCAAGAAGAGCTGCTGGTACTAAACTCTCCAAACTTTTACCAACATTAGCCGTCTTCTTCCAACCGTTCCTCCGTTGATCAGAAGACTGAGGAATAGGCTGTGACACTTTGGATGCAAGAGGTCTTGTAACAACGCACGCCATAGGTTGTACATGACACTTCTCTACCCACTCCTGTTCCTCCCTACTCACGTCGGCCGGCTTCTCGGCAACGACTAAGGGGGAAACCTCAGAAGTAGGCACCGCAAAGTCGTTGCCGAGAAGGAGGTCGACGCCCCCAACAGGCAAGTTCTCCACAATTCCCACATCCAACTCTTGTGTCACACCATCTACCTCCAGTTCCATCCTGACCAACGGGTATGACCTGATAGCATTGATACCTTGCACCACAACCACCCCTGCCGCGTTTATTGGTCTACCAGTAAAGTTCTTCAACAAAGTCTGAGAGGCACCCGTGTCTCGCAACAGCTCAACTCCATGCTTCTTACCAGCCCACTTCACGCAGCCACATGGCCTCGATGGTCACAAAAGACATCGCGGACAGGGTTCGAGCCTTCCGGATTCTTCTCCACTGGCTGTGTCCCAGCCTCTGACGTTATACCCCGGGCAAACTCAGACGACTTCGGGGACACCCCAATGTTGCGAGCCAAAGACACAACTGCATTAGGTAGCTTGCTTGGACAGGCTCTTGCAAAATGCCCCTTCTCATGACAATGAAAACACTCTAACTCCCCCTTGGGCTTCCCATGAGGTGGGGAAGGGCACTGACCCTTCTTAACGGGACGGTACTAGGTTTATGGTCAGTTTTGGTGTCGTTGCTCTTGTTCTTAGTGTAATTATGTGTATCAGTGTTTCGGGGAGGGGGAGGGTTACGCTCCTTATTGCCTGCATCACTTCACTGTGCAAGACCGCACCCACGAATCAAAGATAACTGAAGGTCAGCCATCTCAGCTGCCTCCTGAAGAGTTTTCGGGTTCTTTTCTTTAAGATTCAACGTCAGATCGCCGCCCGTACACTTGAAAATTGTTCTAGAAGCATCAGCTGTTTCAACTCCTCAAACGTCGATGCCTTCTCAGAACGCAGCCAGTTTCTAAATGCATCGGACAGATCCCGGGCATGCTCAAGAAAGGTGCACTCACGACCCTTCGTTACACCCCGGAACTTCAATCTGTACGTCTCTGGTTGTAACTCATATGCCCGCAGGACAGCCTCCTTCAATACCTCATAATCGATGCACGACTCCAAGGGCAACGCATCATATGCCTTGAGTCCTTTGCCAACCAACCTAGAGGAAACAAGGGCTGCCCACTTAACCTCGGGCCATTGGTGCTCCCGGCACTTCTTCTCAAAACGCATACAAAATTTGGTGACACCCGACTCGTCAAAAACAGGTATTAACTTAAGAAGGTGCGATAAAGACTGATCAGGACCTCGATTCCCAGAACCCAGACGCTGCCCTGTCGTCTCCACCCGAGACTTCTCAAGATCTATGTCTGCACAGTACCAGTACCTCATAGCCTCGGCCTCACGTATGGCCTTTCTCTCCTCAGTCTGAAGCTTAGCCATCTCAAACTCCCGCTGTTGCTGCTCCGATTCCCGCTGCTGCTGCATCTTAGCCATCTCCAGCTGGAAGAGCATCTCTGCAGTTAAACCTTGAGGAGGAGATGCAACAATTGGAGACTCACCCAAGTGCAAACCACGCTGCCAGTGACTATCGGCCTGCGGGAACGTACCCGGCTCCGGAGCCCGAGGGGGCGCCATGGTAGGAGTCGAGTGGAATGGGGGCTGGGCCGAAGGTGCCCCAGCTCCCGCTCCACCCGAAGCCCCACGCACCCCGCCGAGCACACAGGCCACCAGGTCACCTCTCGACATGCTGCTAGTGCCCACATGCCCCATGACCGTGGCCAAACACTGGAGACCATACCGATCAATCCCCGACACCCGGTCAACAGTAATAGGTATCTCCAGAAACTTCCTTGCATCCTCCTCACTAGTTATAACTCTAATGCCTTCTGACAAACCCCGCTGCTGCACCTCAGAGTCTGTTTCCCGTACTGTGTCCTCACTGTACACTGATCCGTCGTCCGACATATTGTCTACCGAAAATTCTCAACGTTTATAAAAAAAAAAAAGTACCTAAACTCTTATGTAGCACTATTCACTCAAAAATATAAAATGCTTGAAGACTCTTAAGTGTTATACTACTTGCCAAAAAAAAAAAAATCCACGTGTCCACTATATTCCTTTAAACAAAAACAAATGACCACAACACTCCTGCAATATTTCTCTAAGTTCACAAAATCCTAAGCAAGGTCGCCATTTGTTACGACCGGGGCTCGTATAAAACAAGGGCTCTTAATCATTGGACTAGAAAGGCACACAGCCACAACGGTAACACTAGATCCAACCCTCGAACTTATAATGCCGGCGCACAAAAAACACCTATACCCTCCAGAGTTAAATCTGCGATAACGGGGTATCCTATAACTCGGTATAAGTGCACTACTACTACAGGCTGATGATCTCTGATACAGCCTGATCACAACAACATACAATTACGTTAATAAGGTATACAAGGAAAAGATAGAGATCTTAATTAAATCACTGCAATGATTTAATGCAAACTAGAAGAAGGTATATTTAAAGTTACTCTAAACAATAATGAACTGTCACTCCTATACTAAAGAAAGTGAACGAAAGTCCCAAAGCATCGAGCAGGAATCTTCTGAAGAAAGTCTGATGCTGGGGTAAGATGATCGTATCGGATTTTGAACTGTTATATAAAGCAGGGACAATATAGGACAAGTGTAGAGGCAGACAGTGTTAACTGACACGGGAATAACGATAAATGCACATTAGTATTATCTCCAACAACAAAAGAAGTACTTAGTCAGGCAACTCAAAAAGCCTGCTCAGGTTGTGCAACTCAACAACAACCAAGGCTTACAGTCAACGTGAATAAGAATGCTGCATACATAACATAAGAGTTTATAATTCTAAACGGGTGTCTGCTAGGCTAATAAAGTCTAGCTGGGATGTCGTAGGCTAGGAAACAATGGCTGAGCAAGCGGCTCGTAGCCTAGCGAGGTCCTTAAGACTGTGCGGCCAAATTACGTTAATTGACGGGGTGCTCTCTTGAGAGATCCAGATCGCTAGTATCTGGTTCTCTCCTGGCGACCCTCTCAAAGTCAAAGCAAACGAGTTAGCACAGTGTTGGGTGGCATAGGCAAAAGCCCTCACTCACAACACAGTGCTAAACTCACAAGGTACACAGTCAGAAAGACCACCTAGGCTTCCCACGTCTCCGTTGCGATTGTACAGGTTCAACAAAACCTAGTACACATCGGAAATCACAACAACAATGGCCTCACCCCAGTCTAGCATTAAATAGCCCAGCAGACAGCCAAGGAATAGGCAGGGAGACACCGTGAGTGTGTCGAACCTCTACAGACAAAATGGTAACCCCTCCAAAATGCCTAACTAAACATATAATATCTGAGAGCTTCAGCATATAATACGATGGCCGATATATGAAATCGTGCAGAACCAAAGGGGAGTTATGATATTAAATAGAGAGGAAGAATGAGAGGTAAGAAGTTGAGAGAGAGAGAAAGTGCTCTATAGGTAGAAGTCGGGGACAGGTGGCAAGGGATATGTTAGGGGAATGCTGGTCAAGCAAGCTCTGAGCAAGGAAGGCACAAGGCAGCAGGGAAGTGCGGGGGAACTACCTCCTGACGCGGCGGGAGGGGGTGGTGAGGCGGCCAGCCACTCAGAGGGCCCGGCCGTGGCATGACGTCACCGAGGCAACGTGTAACCCTCCGCGAGTACCCTCTGTCTCCTGCACTTACTCACTCACACTCTCTAGCTGTATCATTCAGTCTTATACATTAAACTTACAACTGATGATATAAAATACAATGCATTGTCACAGGCGAAAATAAAGACCACTTCTGTACTGCCTGTGACATGATGATTCACAAGAAAGAAAGTACAACATTGTAGACAGACTGTAGCCAAATACACTGCCCTGGCGAGTGCTAGCGAGTGGCCAAGCGAGCGGCTGAGCCCACGTGGCGTTCTGCCAAGCTGCAAGCGTCACATCGCCGAAACCAATAAAATTGGCACATTCGTGACATGTCTCAACACCTCTCATGAAAAATCGTTTGACTCTCAAGGCCTTTCAGGCCTCGCAAGGGCCCTCGCGGGTCAGCATAATGTTCGCACAGTTCAAAATTTTGGACGAGCTCTCACGAGGATTCACAAGGATTGGTTACCCTCGCAAGCATCGCCGAGCATCGCCGAGGGGATCTATGAGGGTTTCTGCGATCATCTGCGACATCGGCGAGACATCGCGGATGGTTTCGCACAAAAAAAAATGTGCAACGCTGCATGGATACTCACCCATACTCACCGTCGCCGATGCTCTCAGATGTTCCGGGAACATCGACGATGCCAAAGAGCACCTTCGGCCGAGATGTTCCGGGAACATCGACGATGCCAAAGAGCACCTTCGGCAGGTGGGTAAAAAAAAAATATTAGGCCTATAGTGAGATATCTTTCACCTACGGTGAAATTCCACATATTGTTATTTTTGTTGTTGTTGTTGATGAAATCTTATAGAATAACCTTTCCTCTTGCCGTTCATGAAAACAAAACAATATAAAAAACAATTATTATGGGTGAAAACCGACTGAGAGTTAGGGCAAATACGGGCGGACTGATGATATGCCTTCACCTACGGTGAAATTCCACATATTGTTATTTTTGTTGTTGTTGTTGATGAAATCTTATAGAATAACCTTTCCTCTTGCCGTTCATGAAAACAAAAAATATAAAAAGCACTTATTATTGGTGAAAACAGACAGAGTTAATATTTTGCTGCGGAATGGATTCTATAAGAGCGAAAAACTATCGTTATAGATTTATTTCTATAAAATCCAATAATGATGATAGAATAATCTAAACACCGCCATCATGTTCAGCGGACATATATATATATATATATTTTTGTTTTGAGAGTAAGCTAAATTTGTATATTTTTCGATAGAAAAATTTCTCCGGCGAAGCCGGATTTCTCCATACAATGCTGGCTCCCTATCGCTCGCCAGGAAGAAATCGACACCTGGATGGGGATAAACGTCTTAAAACAGTAGGCTGAACGGGGCCGAACGGATACAAGGCAAAGAGAGAGGGAGAGAAATAGAAAAAAAATAAAAAAAACGAGGAGAGGGAGAGAAAGAGAAAACACAAACAGCAG
>CM064552.1:30349627-30528369 GCA_032716605.1 Paralithodes platypus | reverse complement strand
CTTTAATACCTTGCATTTGTCAATGTTAAACTTCATCTGCCAATGTACTTACCATTCGTGTAAGGTATCTAGATCCCTTTGGAGGCACTCTATATCTCTATGTGAATCAATTGTTCTCCCCATTTTGGTATCGTCTGCAAATTTACTTATCCTACTAGTTATACCTAAATCAAGGTCATTTATGTATATAACAAACAACAGAGGACCTAATACAGATCCCTGGGGGACACCACTTTTGACTGCTCCCCATTCTGACTTCGTACCATTTATGCTGACTCTCTGCTTCCTACCAATTAGCCATGACCTAATTCATCCCAACAACGCCCCACCTATTCCATGCGCCTCAACCTTTCTCATCAATCTCTCATGGGGGACTCTGTCGAAAGCTTTACTGAAATCTAAATATATTATATCATATGACTTGTCATTATCTACTGCTTCATATACCTCTGAGAAAAAACTAAGCAAATTAGTAAGGCAAGAACGTCCCTGAGTGAATCCATGCTGAGAAGAATTTATTAAATTAAATGTATCTAAGTGGTTTCTAATTTTACTAGCAATAATTGACTCTAGTAGCTTTCCTATGATTGATGTAAGACTAATGGGACGGTAATTGGATGCTATTGATTTGTCACCTTTTTGAAGATCGGAACTACGTTTGCAAGCTTCCAAGCTTCTGGAACTATACCTGTCTCCAATGACTTGTTAAATAAAATGTTTAATGGGTAACTTACTCATCCCTACATTCTTTTAATACTCTAGCATATACCTCATCAAGACCAGGCGATTTATGAGGTTTCAGTCTGTCAATTTCCTTAAGCACATCATTTCTACTTATAGTAACCGTACTTAACCTATTTTCTATACTATCGCTATATACCTTACGGACTTCTGGAAACTGTGCCAAATTTTCATTAGTGAAAACGGAAAGAAATTGACTATTTAATGTACTGCACATTTCTAAATAATTTTCTGTCATTTCTCCTATCGAAGTTTTAAGGGGACCAATTACATCTCTAACCTTGGATTTATATAGTTGGTAAAAAGCTTTAGGATTATTTTTTGAGTCATTGGCAACCTTAATTTCTTAATTTTTTTTTTCTTTCCTAATATCCTTTTTTACCTGTCTTGATAGATTCTGATAGTAAGCCAGTAGGTGAATTTCGCCTTTTCTAATTTTTCTATATATTCCTCTCTTTTGTCCTAGAAGATCTAATAGTCTATTATTCATCCATTTGGGTTGGTTCTGTGTTGATCTAAATTTTCTTTTGGGGATGTATTTATTTTGTGCATTGAATACTGACTTGATAAAATTATCGTATGTATCTACCAAGGTTGACGTCTCTTCCTGACTTAAGATGACAGGTGCCTGAGAATGGGTACACTCATTTGGACACCTGGATCGACTTAATTTGTTGACCATAGGGTCAGCTAATAGGGCTCTTCTTAACCCACCATAATTGGCTTTTCTAAAGTCAGGTATTAATGTTGTATTCTCTCTGGTATTACCTTTCCATTGGATATTAAAATACACAGAATTGTGGTCACTATTTCCTAGGTGGTCCCCTATCTCTACATTATTTACCATATGTTCATTGTTACTGAAAACTAAATCGAGAATATTTTTACCTCTAGTCGGCGTATCTATGAATAGAAATAAAAAAATATCTTGTACTACCTCTATAAACTCCTCAGAATCAGAGTCTCCTATTTGATGCTGCCAATCTATATTCGGAAAATTAAAATCCCCCATAATGCACACATTGCTAAACCTTGATGCCATTTTAATTTCCTCCCATAATGACGTTCCGTCATTTCTACTCATATTTGGCGGTCTATACATAACTCAAATAACTATGGTCTCACTACCTTCGTTAACCTCTACCCAAACACTTTCATTATCGTTATTTAGTCTAATACCTGATTTAATACAGCTTTTTAATGTACTCCTGACAAACACTGCTATACCGCCACCCCTCTTACTTGTTCGGTCATATTTAAACAAACTATATCCTGGTATATCAAATTCTGCTAAAAAATGCCTGGTTTCTGTATTAATCCACGTTTCAGTTAGCGCTATTATGTCTATATTTTCTTTGCTAACAAGGGCTCTAAGTTCGTTCATTTTGTTACATAGACTCCTACAGTTTGTGTAATATACTCTCAATTTACTTCTTTTCGTTATACTTTCTGTCCACCCTCACCACAACAACCACAACAACGACCTCTTCAACCAATGTTCGTCCCTGGTGCTCAAGAAAATCTCCTAACCAATGCAGACCAGGTTGCAAAAGCACGCCTCCAGGCAGCCGCCCGTTTGGAGAGTGGCTTGTGGTTACACGCCATCCCCATCCCACCCCTTGGAACTCACTTGGATGCTGAAGCGCTCCGGGTTGCCATCGAGCTCAGAGTGGGTGCGGCAGTTTGTCACCCACACACTTGCAAGTGTGGTGGGGGGATGGATGCTCAAGGTCACCATGCCTTGTCATGTAATTACAACGCAGGCCGCCTGCCAAGACACTCTGCACTAAATGATGTCATAAAACGGGCCCTGCAGAGTGCTAACCGTGCATCAATCCTGGAACCACATGGACTTCACAGAGAAGACGGCAAACGGCCAGATGGGATGACCACTTTCCCTTACAAGAATGGCCGGTGCCTCGTGTGGGTTGCCACATGTGTTGACACTTTCTCCACAAACAACATCGCCAGGAACGCCGACGAAGCAGGTGAAGCCGCCCGGATAGCAGAAAATAAAAAGCGAGAAAAATATCAAGCCATCGCCAGAAATCATCAGTTCGAGCCCCTGGTATTCGAAACTTCAGGAGTCTTCGGCCCTACCACCCTTAAGATGGTGAATGAAATAGGCCGTAAAATCAGAGAAGTTTCAGGAGAACCCCGGGAAACCCTCTGGCTCAAGCAAAGACTAGGGATGGCTATCCTCCGGGGTAATGCCACCAGCGTCATGAGCTCAGTACGACTGGACTGGGTCATGCCACTGTGTGAGGCCTGGGCAGGAGTGGTGTATCCGTAGTCTCTCCACAGTAGGGTAAAACAAAGAATAAACTTTATTTGCATTTAACATGTGTGATGCACATAAATAAAAGGGGATGTGTCGGATGGTTGAAAGCCATAGTTGCTCGCGTGTTTGGGGCTAGCAACACGTATTATGAAAAACATGTATCCTCCTTCATTCACTGTCGCCCCCTTCACTCACTCAACCCCATAATTTGCTGGAGGATAACAGGTTTTTCACAATACGTAGACGGAGGTCTTTAAAAAAAAATAAAAATAAAATAAAAGGAGAGATGACGAGGGTAAGGGGACCATTTTATGAGCTAGAGAATTGGAGATCTTTCGTTAAGGGGTGTCACCGGCTTTTTTTTATCATTCTCTCCTTTCTTCTCTTTCCCTGGCTTGTATAAATACGGCCCCATTCAGCCTACTGTTTAAAGACGTCGATATATTCCTGGCGAGCGATAGCAAGCCAGCATTGTATCGAGAAATCAAGCTTCGCCGGAGAATTTTTTCTATCGAAATTTACAAATTTAGCTTGCTGTTAAAACAAAAATATATATATATATACAGTATATGCTGGCTTGCTATTGCTCGCCAGGAAAATATTGACACTTGAATTCGGGTAAACGTCTTAAAACAGTAGGCTGAATGGGGCCGAATGGATACAAGCCAAAGAGAGAGGGAGAGAAATTTTGTTTGATGGTGGTAGCTAGATTTGTTTTTTCTATGTGAATGAGGGAAACAAAATGCAGAACTGCCTGTGACGAGTGCCTCCCCCAGAGTTGAAAGAGTGACAGGGCCAAAATCAAGGAATGTTCGAGCCAAAATGCCTGGACACACGGAGTTTGAAGCAATTTAAGTAACAGAATGAGGGGAAGATGGATTAAGGGGAGAGTTCCAGAGCTCAGCTGTTGAATAACAAGATTGGGAATATTGTTAAAGCCGTTATAAACTAGAGAGGGTTAGCTGTGGGTGTGAGTGTAATAATAATAATAATAATAATAATAATAATAATAATAATAATGATAATAATAATGATAATTGTCGGTTTATTGTTCATTGCAGCCCTGAGGCTGAAAATCTACAGAGTGTGTGTGTGTGTCTTTATGTGGGCTGCGTTATGTCTGTGCTAGAGATCGTGTGTGTGTGTGTAATGTATAAATGAGTACCATTACAATGTCATTAATAATAAAGCTTATAAAGGTAAACAAAATGTTATCTTTGCTTATGTGCATATGTGTGTGTGTATGATGTAGTTGTGTGTATGTGTTTGTGTCTGTCCTCTCTCTCCTCCACCCCACCCACCACCTCTCAGGTTATTGTGTCCCTGGCGGTGTAATCAAGATCTCGTGTATTATCAGGTTGCACGAGGGGATGAAATACCACGACACCGTCTCTCTCCACACCCTCCCTCTCTCTTCCCACTCTTCTTGCCTTCTCCCTTGATTACCAAAAGGCCTTTGACAAAGTTCCCCACAAACGTTTACTGCTCAAACTAAAAGCGCATGGAATACAAGACGGTGTGTTGAAATGGATAGAAAATTGGCTCAGCGACAGAAAGCAAAGAGTAGTCATAAACGGTAAGGCATCTAAATGGACCAATGTAAGTAGCGGGGTACCCCAGGGATCGGTACTAGGACCAATTCTCTTTCTAATTTACATCAACGACATAGATGAGGGTCTCACCTGTACAATCTCAAAATTTGCTGACGATACAAAAATTGCAAATAGCGTACTCTCAAAAGAACAAGTTGACGATATGCAACACAATCTAGATATATTGTCATGTTGGGCCCAAATTTGGCAAATGAGTTTCAATGCGGATAAATGTAAAGTACTACATATCGGATACCTAAATGAGAAAGCAAACTATTCGATGAATGGCACTCAGCTTAAGAATGTAAACAGAGAAACCGATCTGGGAGTAACAATATCGAGTAACCTAAAACCGAGTCAACAATGTTCAGAAGTTGTTAAGAAGGCAAACAAAATAATTGGCTTTATAGGCAGGTCATTTGAGCATAAATCCAAAGAAGTTATCCTAACCCTTTACAATTCCTTAGTCCGCCCTCTTCTGGAATACTGCGTTCAATCCTGGTGCCCTTATTACCAAAAAGATATAAACAAGCTAGAACGAGTTCAACGTAGAGTTACCAAAATGATACCTAGCCTAAAGAACAAACCATACAAAGAGCGTCTTAGAGAATTAAATCTATTTCCTTTAACCCAGCGCAGATTAAGAGGTGACTTAATTCAAGTGTTCAAAATCATCAAAGGCATCGACAATATGAACTGTAGTAAGTACTTCACTATCGACCAATCTAATTACACGCGGGGAAACGGTTGCAAAATTATTGGTAAATCTTTTAACTCACACGAATCTAAGAATTTCTTCTTCAATCGAGTTGTCAACTTGTGGAATGGGCTTCCCCGAAACGTTATAGACTGCATCACTCACCGTTGATTCAATTAAAACTCCGCCTAGACAAATATCTCGCATCAAACCCGCGACTGACTGCGTTTGTAAATGAATAACTTTATTTTATCCCTCCCTCAGTTACTAACCCATCTGTCCCCTACTAACTTCCTAATCCTGCCACGGACATTAGTTCTAGGGCAGTAATTCCCTTTGCAATGTTCCCTTACCCACTCTAAACCACTGTTTGGACACTTGATCCTCAGTGTTTTGGAGGACAAGCAACCTAGAAGGGTCACTAGATCTGTTGTTGCTTGATTTCCTTTGTACTCCTTTGTACTCCCTCTCGCCACGCTCTTCCCTCCTTAGCATATTTCCTTTCTTCCTTTAATCTCTCCACTTTCCCTACTCCTAGCTTAACGCTTTGTTTTCACTTACCACAGCACTACCTTCACCACTAATTACTACTACAACAACTAACCTTCCTCTTTTCACTCTTACTTCCTCGGCGGTCGAGTGGAGAGCACGCTCACGTTTCAATCTACATGACCTGTGTTCGATCCCAGCCAAGGCGGATATTTACTAGGTGTGGTAGTACGTCCTAGCGAGTTGCACATGCTCGTACCCAGTCGGGGGATATCTCGACGACGTATGCAGACTAAAATAATAGATCACACATAACAAAGCCACTCCAACAGCTTCCTCCAACAACTCTTCAGAAAATAGGAAAAGAAGAAAGTAGCTACGAGGTGCCTTTGTAAAGGCTTATCCCTCAATACCTTCACCTGACCTGACCTGACCTGCATTCCAACTTCTCCCTTTACACTCTCCTCATTCCACTGTTTCGTTCATCCCTCTCGTCACATTCTTTGTTATCATCCCATCCTACCACATCACCTCAGTCCTCGCCCACTCTTTCTTATTTTGTTTTTTTCGAAGAGATAAAGGAAATATCTTGCTTTTATAGTTAGTACGAGTATATACGCTTTTATAATATTTTGTTCATCAAGCACTGTGAGTGTTGGTTGGATTAGTTGCGTTAATTATGAATTCCTGACGTAGGGTTTAGATAAAGAACAGATGTAGGTCCCCAAACAAACTAAGTTAAACTGATGATCTCAGTAGAAGCCTTAGTGAGCTATTTATAGTAAGTTTGCATTGCAATGAACGGATTAACTACTCATCAACATTCGATCACCATGACCTTCTTATTCGTTAAAATTATCTAGGTCATGACGGAACATTTAACCAGTAGCCTATCGTATTTCACAGCCAAATTATACTAAGCATAGCAAACACTAATCTACAATAACTCAAGTAACTCAAAATCGAGTTTCGTAGTTCAATCACATACACCGCAAAGGTTACTCGTATGACATCGGTGTTAAGGGAAAATGTTCACTTAAGAGGCAGGCCTTTGGCTGGATTTTCATAATTTTTGTGTTCGGTTATTTTTGTTTTCGGTTAGTCTAGGCTATCACCGCTGGTGGCCTATTTCTGCGTACCGGTATTTCATAATTTTTTTTTCGGTTAGTCTAGGCTATCATCCCTGGTGGCCTATTTCTGCGTACTTCAACTTTTAAATTTTCAGTTAGGCTATCACCGCTGGTGGCCTATTTCTGCGTACCGGTATTTCATAATTTTTGTTTTCGGTTAGGATAGGCTATAACCCCTGGTGGCCTATTTCTGTTTAAATAAACATAAAATTGTTTTCGGTTCGGCTATGACTGCGTATTCAAATTTAATTTTGTTTTGTTTTAATTTTCGGTTAGGCAATCACCGCTGATAACCTATTTGTGTGTATTTCAAATTTGTTGTTTTCAGTTAGGCCTATTTAAGTAAGTGAAGCGACCTGAAGGGAGTGAAGTGTTTTTAAAGTGAGTTTAGTGTTTTTAAAGTGAGTTAAGTGAGTGAAGTGATCTGAAGAAAGTGATCGTCACCATGCCTCGTGCCTGTACGAACTGCGCCGGTAGGTTTGGTGCTTCCATGTTTGCTCCTGCCGATCCACAAGTCTGTCGACTCTGCCAGCAACGAGAGGATTTGACAGCAAAATTGGATGAAGCCCACAACAAGATCAACGCCCTCACCAGGAAGCTGGAATCACTCCAAGAGTTTGTAACACTCAACGTTGGAGTATCACTAACTCCAATTGTTTCAACTCCAGCATCCACCACCGCCCCAACGTCATCTGCCAACAATCCAACACCTGCAGTAGACACTGCAGCAGATGCTTCTGACGAACCTGAGCCGACATCAAACCAGGACAGCCACCCTGTTCACCTTAGTCTCTCCCCCACTCCTCGTGCAAGAAGCCTGCTAGCACGAACAGTACCAACCCCTCGTCCCCGTTCTAACCACTCCTCTCCCCGACCTGTACGTAGAGTCCCGCCACCACAGGTTTCCGGATTTACACCAGTGAGGAACGGTGCACGGCCAACGCAGAAAAGGTCTCATCTACCAGTCACAATGTCAAACAGATTTGAGATATTGGTAGAGATGGAAGACGAACCAGAAGAGACCAGGCTCGTTGGGGATTCCATCCTACGAGGACAGGTCGAAGAGTTCTGCGACAGAGTCCCAAATCAACGAAAAATATTTTACATCCCAGGAGCTGGACTGGATGACATTGTGGAAGCCTTCGAAGATACCACAAAGGATGCAAATGAAAATACCATTTTTTTTAATCCATGCTGGTTCAAATGACGTCATGCGCACCAGATCCGAAGAGTTGATGGAGAAATATCGCAAGATGATCCAGCACTACAAAAACAAGTCAAGGAATATCATCATCTCAGGCATTCTCCCCAAGATCGACGCACCTGACAAATTCTACGACAAGGCCTTCAGCACAAATAGCCGACTAAAATATTTGTGTCTGAGGGAAGAAGTTGAATTCATCAACCTCTGGGACAACTTCTACAACCAGCCTACTCTGTTCCGCAAGGGTGGCACTCAACTAAACCCTGTGGGTTCAGCACGCATGGGTCGTCTCCTACACGAAGCAGTCCGCAGCCATGGATCAAAAAACGCCATCCGAGAAGAAGCAGCAGTGACATAAATCATCCAACACCAAGAAAAAAACAGAGGCAACCGAGGACCACCAGCGATAAGGACCGAAGACAGCGAGGACCGAGGACAGCCATGAACATAAATGTAGATCCGACAAGAACCAAAAATATTATTAAAGAGCGTTCCGTGAGTTCTAAAATAAAAAATTTAAAGGTTTTCTATGCAAACGCTCGTAGCATACGCAATACATTTTCAGATTTAGAGGAGCTAGTGTTTACAGAAAATTATGATGTGATTGGCATAACAGAATCTTGGCTCAATACAGAAGATAGAGACTTTTTAGCAGAGTGTTCACTTCCCGGTTATATAATGTTTGAGAAAAGCCGAATAAATCGAAATGGAGGTGGCGTTTTACTTTATATCAATGAAAGTCTTAACCCTACCCTCTTGTCAAAACCTCAAATTGTGAACGTCGACGCATCTTTTGTGCTAATAAAGAATAATAAAGGTACAAAAAAATACTTGCATTAATATACAGACCTCCAGCTCAATCAGTGCAAACTGACCGAGAAATTTACGAACAAATTGCAGATGTAAGTAACTCACAAGATACCGTAATTTTTGGCGACTTTAATTTACCTGTGACCAAGTGGGGCGATACTCTTACTTCACACTCCGGACATGACTTGTATACGAACTTGCAAGAGAGTTCGCTTAATCAATTTGTTCGAACGCCGACCCGTGGTAATAACGTTCTTGACATTGTACTTGCAACAAAAGAAGAATTAATAGAGAATTTGAATGTTGGTGATGAATTCAGTAACAGCGACCATCGTACGATAACTTTCACTTTAAAGTTTACTAGTAACGAACCAAATAGTAGCATCGAAAAAGTCCCTAATTTCAAGAAAGCAAACTTCCATAAACTTAGAACTATGTTTAAAGAAACTGACTAGAGCTTTTGAATTCACAATAACGACATAAATACATCTTGGAAATTATTCGAAGCCACTTACCTAAAAGCAGTGCAAGACTGCATACCATCGAAAATACGGCGTCCAGGCCATAATAATCAGCCCAAATGGTGGAATAAAGATATTTCAAACTGCCTGCTTGCTAAAAAATGTGCTAATGATAGATTAAAATCCTCACAAAATGACAAAGAACGGCTGAAATTTGTAGAGCTACGACGCAAAGCTAAAAAGTTAATTAAGCAAAGTAAAAAGACCTTAGAGTTACATATTGCGAATCAAAGTAAAACAAACCCGAAAGAATTCTATAGTTATATCAGAAAGAAAAAAGTAGTTACTTCAACTGTTGGACCGTTAGTCGATGAAAATAGAGAATACACCAAAGACAAAGTACAAATGAGTAATGCCCTCAATACCTTCTTTGCATCAGTTTTTACAACAGAAGACCTCAGTGATATCCCTACACCATCGCCGATTCAGATTGATAATTCAGATGTTCTAAGCAATATCACCGTTACAGAGAGAGAAGTATTGAATTGTTTAGATAAACTCAAGGTAAATAAAACGCCAGGACCTGATACAATCTCGCCTAGAGTTCTAAAGGAAGCTAAGGATGAGCTCTCCAAATCACTGACATTACTATTCAATAAATCCTTGCAGTCTGGAACTATGCCCGATCAGTGGAAGCTAGCCAACGTAACACCGATATTAAAAAAAGGCAGCAAATCACTACCCAGTAACTATCGTCCAATTAGCTTAACCTCAGTTGTATGTAAAATGCTAGAAACGGTCATACGAGACAGACTCGTAAATCACTTAGAGGAAAATAACATACTTAAAGATACTCAACACGGCTTTCGTAAAAAACGTTCCTGTTTAACAAACCTCTTAGACTTCTTCCACGATATCCTCAACCTCTACGATGAGAGTAAAGCTGTAGATATTATATACCTTGATTTTCAAAAGGCCTTTGACAAAGTTCCCCACAAACGTTTACTGCTAAAACTAAAAGCACATGGAATACAAGACGGTGTGTTGAAATGGATAGAAAATTGGCTCAGCAACAGAAAGCAAAGAGTAGTCATAAACGGTAAGGCATCTAAATGGACCAATGTAAGTAGCGGGGTACCCCAGGGATCGGTACTAGGACCAATTCTCTTTCTAATTTACATCAACGACATAGATGAGGGTCTCACCTGTACAATCTCAAAATTTGCTGACGATACAAAAATTGCAAATAGCGTACTCTCAAAAGAACAAGTTGACGATATGCAACACAATCTAGATAAATTGTCATGTTGGGCCCAAATTTGGCAAATGAGTTTCAATGCGGATAAATGTAAAGTACTACATATCGGATACCTAAATGAGAAAGCAAACTATTCGATGAATGGCACTCAGCTTAAGAATGTAAACAGAGAAACCGATCTGGGAGTAACAATATCGAGTAACCTAAAACCGAGTCAACAATGTTCAGAAGTTGTTAAGAAGGCAAACAAAATAATTGGCTTTATAGGCAGGTCATTTGAGCATAAATCCAAAGAAGTTATCCTAGCCCTTTACAATTCCTTAGTCCGCCCTCTTCTGGAATACTGCTTTCAATCTTGGTGCCCTTATTACCAAAAAGATATAAACAAGCTAGAACGAGTTCAACGTAGAGTTACCAAAATGATACCTAGCCTAAAGAACAAACCATACGAAGAGCGTCTTAGAGAATTAAATCTATTTCCTTTAACCCAGCGCAGATTAAGAGGTGACTTAATTCAAGTGTTCAAAATCATCAAAGGCATCGACAATATGAACTTTAGTAAGTACTTCACTATCGACCAATCTAATTACATGCGGGGAAACGGTTGCAAAATTATTGGTAAATCTTTTAACTCACACGAATCTAAGAATTTCTTCTTCAATCGAGTTGTCAACTTGTGGAATGGGCTTCCCTGAAACGTTATAGACTGCATCACCGTTGATTCATTTAAACTCCGCCTAGACAAATATCTCGCATCAAACCCGCGACTGACTGCGTTTGTAAATGAATAACTTTATTTTATCCCCCCCTCAGTTACTAACCCATCTGTCCCCTACTAACTTCCTAATCCTGCCACGGACATTAGTTCCAGGGCAGTAATTCCCTTTCCAATGTTCCCTTACCCACTCTAAACCACTGTTTGGACACTTGATCCTCAGTGTTTTGGAGGACAATCAACCTAGAAGGGTCACTAGATCTGTTGTTGCTTGATTTCCCTTTGTACTTTGTACTCCTTTGTACTCCTTTCACCCTCATGTTTAGTCCCATTTGTTTTGATATTTTAAGACTTGGCCCATTAGTTTGGCGATTTATGACTTTTCGCCCCATTGTTGTCAATATCAAGACCATTCGTGTCATTTAGGTGTCGATTTTTTCCTGGCCAGTGATAGCGAGCCTGTAATTTAGGACGAACCGACCGAAATATGTACACATTTATCTCAAAGGGGGGTCTTGAGGGTATTATTCTAAGTTTTATTTAGATCTAGGGAACAAACTAAAAACCTCCCCTTAACCCGTACAGCCCCAGCGACGCGCCTGACGCGTCGGCGATGTATGTAACGCAGAGCCCCAGAGACGCGCCTGGCGCGTCACCCTAATTGCGCCGACCGTAACCTCAGGTGTAGCCACTCAAGAGGGCTCAGATTTGTATGGGAACTGTGTACGTATCCCACGCAACCGTGCCGATGGTTGAAAACTCTCAAAGTCCACGTGCGTGCGCGCGAGCGCGCAATAACCTGTTTTTTTGGGATAATTGCCTTCAATTTTTTACTCTTATAAAATCCGTTTTCGGGGGCTCTGTAGGACCATTTTTTAAGCTTTTTGAGCGGTTTTTCGTGGTTTTTCCTTCATTCCTAACCCATTCGCTATTGTTTCTGGAATAAAACCATTTTTTGAAAACGGGCCGGGTTCTGGTGCGCAAACATTACAAAACTAGCCGGGTTCGATCAGCCCCCTCCCTTCTATCAATACCCAGACGGCCGCACCGACACACACTCTGCACAAATAACAGGACCAGAAAATGTATGACAGCCGCAACTTAAATTATTGATCCAGCGGTATTGACAGCTGCGATGTATACTATATATACAATTACTAAGCGGATTATTATTTGATATTTGTTTATTATGGTCAAGGTATTCAGCTTAACTCCTGTACCGGCGACGTGTTGTAAATATCATCCTAGCTATATTTAGACGATTTTGTGCAGTTTAAGAAGGATCTGTGATTGTAAAATTGGTTGGGGAGATAGTTTGAAGCCTGTTAATTACGGTATGCCTTTTTATACGCATAACATCGTCTAATAGTAGCTAGAATAAAGTTAAAAAGACGTCGCCGGTACAGAATGGGCTAAGAAAGATGTGCAGTAGGACGAGTTTTTTTCGATAGCCCATGTTCCTTTAATTATTAGGGGCCTTCCGTAATCGTGGTTAAATATTATGTTAGCCGAAAAATGTAAATGTTCTTAGAGTACTGACTGCTGAGATATGTACTCAAATTATGATTGTATTCTGCTTAGGAAGTAACTGTAGGGGAAAGGAGGATCAACGAGGCAGTGGTCACCCCTTTGATTGCTAAGGGCCTCTGTAAGCTTAGTATCATTGTTCAAGAGGGGATTTCCATTTGAGGGATTTTTTTTCTTGCCTCTTTCTCCCTCATGTTTAGTCCCATTGTCTTTAATATTTTAAAACATTTGCCCCATTAGTTTGGCGATTTTAAGAACTTTCGCCCCAATTCTGTCAATGTTAAGATCTTTCGAGCCATTTAGGTGTCAATTATTATCCTGGCGAGTGATAGCGAGCCTGAAATTCAAGAGGACATTTTTCTACCGAAAAATGTACAAATGTATCTTGAAAGGGGCTCAAGGGGGTGTAATTTTAAGCTTGATGAAGGTCTAGGGAACAAACTAAAGACCTCCCCTTAATGTTACCCGACACTTAAAGGATCGATTCCCGATTATTGGCAGGCATATTTACACTACTAATGGATGGGGATGGGCTGAGTTTCTTCTAAGGAGTCTAAATAATTACAACGAATGGAATGTTGTATGTTTTATTTACGAAATTGTTAATTGTAACACTCGCACGCCATGGTATGTATATAACTGTTTAATCATCGTGCGCCAAAGGGTTAAATCTATGAATTGCTTAAACTTTCAAACACTGGAGTACTAATGGATTAATTTCGGAATATAGATTTAAGTAAAGCACACACACACATGTTAAGGGTAGGTTTTTGTGCATTTTACAATAGAGAAATGCTCAGGCTGAAGACCAGTTCCACCAGTTTGGAGGCTCGCTAAGGCTCACCAAAAAAGAATCCAAAAATTGACATATAAAAGGGACGAAAGGTCTTAAAAGTGCCACACTAATTGGGCGAACATCCTAAAATCTCAAACTTAATGGGGCTAATCATAAGGGAGAAGGGGGTCCATAAAATGCACCGCTTTAATCATGGCTCACCACAAATGCTTATACGTCTTTGTTTCCGTAAGTTAATGTAATTTTGTTTTTATTTGTTTACATATAAATATTATTACTATCCCTTCCTCTCCATTGAAGTAGTCAGAATGTGTGAAAATATATACACTAAAATACTGAAGTACCGCTAGCACAATAAATATATATATATACGGTAAATATATATATATGTGTGTGTGTGTGTGTGTGTTTACATACTCCCAGTCGGACTCGAGCCTCCGACATTCAGAACGAGTGTCCAAGTGGTGGATTAAAGCTTGGACACTCGTTCTGAATGTCGGAGGTTCAAGTCCAGCTGGGAGTATATAAACATTTATTAGCTCACGTTAATCTCAGCAATTATATATTGACACGACAAAGTTTGCCTCCCCCAGTTTGAGAGCCTGATTCGGTGTGGCTACTACATTAACTAGCTCCCTCCATCAGTGAAATATTAAACATGTTATTGCATATTAATGTTAAGAACGGGGTGTTACTTGATACATACCAAACACATGCCCAAACTCACTCAATTATTTATTTAGGTCTGGTTATATTTAGGTAAGATTTATTATTATTTTCCCCCGGGCAGCACCGGATACCACAGCTGTAGGTAGTGCCAACGAAGTTGACACTCATCTTGACCCCTTAACTTCCTATAACTGGAAATGAATGATAGCAATTGGGCTGACGTTTCTATCATTTGGGAAGAGTACACCAGGAAATAGGTGTAGATATTTACAGCCAGTTTGCTTTAGGCCCTTTTGAGTTACAGAGAGATCAGGGATCAAGATTATTGTCAAGTTCGTTGGCGCTACCTATAGTAACATATACAGTAAGTTACAGCAATTTACAAGGCAAATGCACGTCCATCATACATCCCTTCAACGAGTGTCAGTGTCCTAACAAGGGAACTATAGTCGGTTTTCTTCCAGTTGGCAGCAATTTCAAACCCTTAGTAGCTGATTTATGGATACTTAATGAAAAATATATGAAACTTCAATGTTTCTGCGTCATATCAACACCAAGTTTTTCTAATTAACAACATTATTACTTTATAACATATTCGTAATCGCGGAGTGCAATTTTACCGTCAGCCGAAATAAAATCGACTTTAGGTGTTTGTCTCTATCCAGGAGTCGATTTGTTCCTGGCGAGCGATAGCGAGTCTGCATTGTATGGAGAAATCCGGCTTCGCCGGAGAAATTTGTCTAACGAAAAATATACAAATTTAGCTTGCTGTCAAAACAAAAACATATATATGCTGGCTCGCTACCGCTCACCAGGAAAATATTGACACCTGGATGGGGGTAAAATCTTAAAACAGGAGGCTGAATGAATACAAGCCAAAGAGAGAGAGAGAGAGAGAGAGAGAGAGAGAGAGAGAGAGAGCGAGAGCGAGAGAGAGAGAGAGAGAAAGAGAGAAAAAAAGCGAGGTGGGCCCCCTTAAGGTACACATAAATATCAACCCTCTCACGCGTACTATAATGGATACACACACACCTACATGTATTCGCACACGCACACCTTCAGTTGCTTACGCAAGTACGCACACACACATTCACACACGCACACACACACAACTCGATACGCAGACATGCACCCACAACATATATAAACTCACTCTCTCACACACACACACACACTCTCTCTCTCTCATAACAGCTAAATTATTAGAGAAGTCCACACGTATAGACATTTTTGATAACAAATAATAACAACAAGTAATGAAATCTGTATATACCTTGTCTTATTATTCGAGGACATAATGCATGCTACTTCAAAATCTGAGAATGAATGCCAACATTTGAGTAAGACAGACGTACAGGCCGACTGGCATGCCAATATACATACAGAGCAAGAGAGAGATTACCTAGGCAACAACAACAAAATAAAAATAAAAAAGGGTAAACAATGAAAAGCCAAACTTACGATTCATAATCCATAATTTATTCCGACCAAAGGGGAGCAAATCACTACCGGTACCCTTGGAAAAAATGGGGAAGGTAAGAAAAAATATCATATACGGTATCGAAAAGCATGAGATCAATCAGTTAAGTGGTCTTGAGTCGTTTCGTTGCGTATCTTATCGCCTACAGTTATTTTGGAGATCATAGGAGTCTCTTCATCCACACTTAAACACTAAAATCTAGCTTAATCAGTCATAATCTAACTATACATATATGCATCCTAATCTAGAATATATAAACTTTACCTAATTTAATCTGTCGAATATCAAACTTAGCCTAACGAAACATCGCCGAAGCTAACGTCAAGTTTGTCCTAATCTAACATTATTTGATATATAACATTGAAAGATAAAAAAACAGAGAAAGGAAGTAAGAGAAAGGAAACTAATAGACGAGAAAACAGATAACAGATAAAAGAAGAATACAAATATAATACGAGCAGAGGAAAAAGAAAACAAAAAAGTGGAAGGAGGGAAAAGCTATAACGACACTTTTCTTGAGCCTAATGTTTCCCTTCTGTCCACCCTCACCACAACAACCACAACAACGACCTCTCCAACCAATGTTCGTCCCTGGTGCTCAAGAAAATCTACTAACCAATGCAGACCAGGTTGCAAAAGCACGCCTCCAGGCAGCCGCCTGTTTGGAGAGTGGCTTGTGGTTACACGCCATCCCCATCCCACCCCTTGGAACTCACTTGGATGCTGAAGCGCTCCGGGTTGCCATCGCGCTCAGAGTGGGTGCGGCAGTTTGTCACCCACACACTTGCAAGTGTGGTGGGGGGATGGATGCTCAAGGTCACCATGCCTTGTCATGTAATTACAACGCAGGCCGCCTGCCAAGACACTCTGCACTATATGATGTCATAAAACGGGCCCTGCAGAGTGCTAACCGTGCATCAATCCTGGAACCACATGGACTTCACAGAGAAGACGGCAAACGGCCAGATGGGATGACCACTTTCCCTTACAAGAATGGCCGGTGCCTCGTGTGGGATGCCACATGTGTTGACACTTTCTCCACAACCAACATCGCCAGGAACGCCGATGAAGCAGGTGAAGCCGACCGGATAGCAGAAAATAAAAAGCGAGAAAAATATCAAGCCATCGCCAGAAATCATCAGTTCGAGCTCCTGGCATTCGAAACTTCAGGAGTCTTCGGCCCTACTACCCTTAAGATGGTGAATGAAATAGGCCGTAAAATCAGAGAAGTTTCAGGAGAACCCCGGGAAACCCTCTGGCTCAAGCAAAGACTAGGGATGGCTATCCTCCGGGGTAATGCCACCAGCGTCATGAGCTCAGTACGACTGGACTGGGTCATGCCACTGTGTGAGGCCCGGGCAGGAGTGGTGTATCTGTAGTCTCTCCACAGTAGGGTAAAACAAAGATAAACTTTATTTGCATTTAACATGTGTGATGCACATAAATAAAAGGGGATGTGTCGGATGGTTGAAAGCCATAGTTGCTTGCGCGTTTGGGGCTAGCAACACGTATTATGAAAAACATGTATCCTCCTTCATTCACTGTCCCCCCTTCACTCACTCAACCCCATAATTTGCTGGAGGATAACAGGTTTTTCACAATAAGTAGACGGAGGTCTTTAACCCTTAAAGATCGGGGGCGGACATAAATCCGCCTCCAATTTGCAGCAAGTTAGGAGCATTATTAAGGCTTTTAAAGGGTTAAAATCGAGTGCAAATGGCCGGGAGCGCAGCGGGCCAGACAGCCGACTCCCAGGGCTTACCGCCGCCCATTAACTCATGTTCCCTGTGTTCTCGAGAGGCTGGCAGTGTAGCCAGTAGTGAGCATAGCTGGGAAAAATATGCCGCTATACGCTAAACTCCCATGTTACTGGTACCACTGTGTGAGAACCACGAGTACTACGTAGCTCGTTCTGGTCTCATTTTGAAGCTTTTAGCGCCTAGTTTTTTGCTGAATACATTTATTTTCATGCAGATGCTTGATTTATCGTTCAGGATGGCCTGAATATGCCCAAATAAGCCCAAAACCCCCCGCTAGACAAGGGTTAAAACAAAATAAAAATAAATAAAAGGAGAGATGACGAGGGTAAGGGGACCATTTTATGAGCTAGAGAATTGGAGATCTTTCGTTAAGGGGTGTCACCGGCTTTTTTGTTATCATTCTCTCCTTTCTTCTCTTTCCCTGGCTTGTATAAATACGGCCTCATTCAGCCTACTGTTTAAAGACGTCGATATATTCCTGGCGAGCGATAGCAAGCCAGCATTGTATGGAGAAATCAGGCTTCGCCGGAGAATTTTGTCTATCGAAAAATTTACAAATTTAGCTTGCTGTTAAAACAAAAACATATATATACAGTATATGCTGGCTCGCTATTGCTCGCCAGGAAAATATTAACACTTGAATTGGGGTAAACGTCTTAAAACAGTAGGCTGAATGGGGCCGAATGGATACAAGCCAAAGAGAGAGGGAGAGAAATTTTGTTTGATGGTGGTAGCTAGATTTGTTTTTTCTATGTGAATGAGGGAAACAAAATGCAGAACTGCCTGTGACGAGTGCCTCCCCCAGAGTTGAAAGAGTGACAGGGCCAAAATCAAGGAATGTTCGAGCCAAAATGCCTGGACACACGGAGTTTGAAGCAATTTAAGTAACAGAAAGAGGGGAAGATGGATTAAGGGGAGAGTTCCAGAGCTCAGCTGTTGAATAAAATGATTGGTAATATTGTTAAAGCCGTTATAAACTAGAGAGGGTTAGCTGTGGGTGTGAGTGTAATAATAATAATAATAATAATAATAATAATAATAATTATAATAATAATAATGATAATTGTCGGTTTATTGTTCATTGCAGCCCTGAGGCTGAAAATCTACAGAGTGTGTGCGTGTGTCTTTATGTGGGCTGCGTTATGTCTGTGCTAGAGATCGTGTGTGTGTGTGTAATGTATAAATGAGTACCATTACAATGTCATTAATAATAAAGCTTATAAAGGTAAACAAAATGTTATCTTTGCTTATGTGCATGTGTGTGTGTGTATGATGTAGTTGTGTGTATGTGGTTGTGTCTGTCCTCTCTCTCGTCCACCCCACCCACCACCTCTCAGGTTATTGTGTCCCTGGCGGTGTAATCAAGATCTCGTGTATTATCAGGTTGCACGAGGGGATGAAATACCACGACACCGTCTCTCTCCACACCCTCCCTCTCTCTTCCCACTCTTCTTGCCTTCTCCCTCTCGCCACGCTCTTCCCTCCTTAGCATATTTCCTTTCTTCCTTTAATCTCTCCACTTTCCCTACTCCTAGCTTAACGCTTTGTTTTCACTTACCACAGCACTACCTTCACCACTAATTACTACTACAACAACTAACCTTCCTCTTTTCACTCTTACTTCCTCGGCGGTCGAGTGGAGAGCACGCTCACGTTTCAATCTACATGACCTGTGTTCGATCCCAGCCAAGGCGGATATTTACTAGGTGTGGTAGTACGTCCTAGCGAGTTGCACATGCTCGCACCCAGTCGGGGGATATCTCGACGACGTATGCAGACTAAAATAATAGATCACACATAACAAAGCCACTCCAACAGCTTCCTCCAACAACTCTTCAGAAAATAGGAAAAGTAGAAAGTAGCTACGAGGTGCCTTTGTAAAGGCTTATCCCTCAATACCTTCACCTGACCTGACCTGACCTGCATTCCAACTTCTCCCTTTACACTCTCCTCATTCCACTGTTTCGTTCATCCCTCTCGTCACTTTCTTTGTTATCATCCCATCCTACCACATCACCTCAGTCCTCGCCCACTCTTTCTTATTTTTGTTTTTTTCGAAGAGATAAAGGAAATATCTTGCTTCTTTAGTTAGTACGAGTATATACGCTTTTATAATATTTTGTTCATCAAGCACTGTGAGTGTTGGTTGGATTAGTTGCGTTAATTATGAATTCCTGACGTAGGGTTTAGATAAAGAACAGATGTAGGTCCCCAAACAAACTAAGTTAAACTGATGATCTCAGTATAAGCCTTAGTGAGCTATTTATAGTAAGTTTGCATTGCAATGAACGGATTAACTACTCATGAACATTCGATCACCATGACCTTCTTATTCGTTAAAATTATCTAGGTCATGACGGAACATTTAACCAGTAGCCTATCGTATTTCACAGCCAAATTATACTAAGCATAGCAAACACTAATCTACAATAACTCTAGTAACTCAAAATCGAGTTTCATAGTTCAATCACATACACCGCAAAGGTTACTCGTATGACATCGGTGTTAAGGGAAAATGTTCACTTAAGAGGCAGGCCTTTGGCTGGATTTTCATAATTTTTGTGTTCGGTTATTTTTGTTTTCGGTTAGTCTAGGCTATCACCGCTGGTGGCCTATTTCTGCGTACCGGTATTTCATAATTTTTGTTTTCGGTTAGTCTAGGCTATCATCCCTGGTGGCCTATTTCTGCGTACTTCAATTTTTAAATTTTCAGAAATAGGCCACCGCTGGTGGCCTATTTCTGCGTACCGGTATTTCATATTTTTTGTTTTCGGTTAGGATAGGCTATAACCCCTAGTGACCTCAGTGATATCCCTACACCATCGCCGATTCAGATTGATAATTCAGATGTTCTAAGCAATATCACCGTTACAGAGAGAGAAGTATTGAATTGTTTAGATAAACTCAAGGTAAATAAAACGCCTGGACCTGATACAATCTCGCCTAGAGTTCTAAAGGAAGCTAAGGATGAGCTCTCCAAACCACTGACATTACTATTCAATAAATCCTTGCAGTCTGGAACTATGCCCGATCAGTGGAAGCTAGCCAACGTAACACCGATATTAAAAAAAGGCAGCAAATCCCTACCCAGTAACTATCGTCCAATTAGCTTAACCTTAGTTGTATGTAAAATGCTAGAAACGGTCATACGAGACAGACTCGTAAATCACTTAGAGGAAAATAACATACTTAAAGATACTCAACACGGCTTTCGTAAAAAACGTTCCTGTTTAACAAACCTCTTAGACTTCTTCCACGATATCCTTAACCTCTACGATGAGAGTAAAGCTGTAGATATTATATACCTTGATTTTCAAAAGGTCTTTGACAAAGTTCCCCACAAACGTTTACTGCTAAAACTAAAAGCGCATGGAATACAAGACGGTGTGTTGAAATGGATAGAAAATTGGCTCGGCAACAGAAAGCAAAGAGTAGTCATAAACGGTAAGGCATCTAAATGGACCAATGTAAGTAGCGGGTACCCCAGGGATCGGTACTAGGACCAATTCTCTTTCTAATCTACATCAACGACATAGATGAGGGTCTCACCTGTACAATCTCAAAATTTGCTGACGATACAAAAATTGCAAATAGCGTACTCTCAAAAGAACAAGTTGACGATATGCAACACAATCTAGATAAATTGTCATGTTGGGCCCAAATTTGGCAAATGAGTTTCAATGCGGATAAATGTAAAGTACTACATATCGGATACCTAAATGAGAAAGCAAACTATTCGATGAATGGCACTCAGCTTAAGAATGTAAACAGAGAAACCGATCTGGGAGTAACAATATCGAGTAACCTAAAACCGAGTCAACAATGTTCAGAAGTTGTTAAGAAGGCAAACAAAATAATTGGCTTTATAGGCAGGTCATTTGAGCATAAATCCAAAGAAGTTATCCTAGCCCTTTACAATTCCTTAGTCCGCCCTCTTCTGGAATACTGCTTTCAATCTTGGTGCCCTTATTACCAAAAAGATATAAACAAGCTAGAACGAGTTCAACGTAGAGTTACCAAAATGATACCTAGCCTAAAGAACAAACCATACGAAGAGCGTCTTAGAGAATTAAATCTATTTCCTTTAACCCAGCGCAGATTAAGAGGTGACTTAATTCAAGTGTTCAAAATCATCAAAGGCATCGACAATATGAACTTTAGTAAGTACTTCACTATCGACCAATCTAATTACACGCGGGGAAACGGTTGCAAAATTATTGGTAAATCTTTTAACTCACACGAATCTAAGAATTTCTTCTTCAATCGAGTTGTCAACTTGTGGAATGGGCTTCCCCGAAAGTTATAGACTGCATCACCGTTGATTCATTTAAACTCCGCCTAGACAAATATCTCGCATCAAACCCGCGACTGACTGCGTTTGTAAATGAATAACTTTATTTTATCCCCCCCTCAGTTACTAACCCCTCTGTCCCCTACTAACTTCCTAATCCTGCCACGGACATTAGTTCCAGGGCAGTAATTCCCTTTCCAATGTTCCCTTACCCACTCTAAACCACTGTTTGGACACTTGATCCTCAGTGTTTTGGAGGACAATCAACCTAGAAGGGTCACTAGATATGTTGTTGCTTGATTTCCCTTTGTACTTTGTACTCCTTTGTACTCCTTTCACCCTCATTTTTAGTCCCATTTGTTTTGATATTTTAAGACTTGGCCCATTAGTTTGGCGATTTATGACTTTTCGCCCCATTGTTGTCAATATCAAGACCATTCGTGTCATTTAGGTGTCGATTTTGTCCTGGCCAGTGATAGCGAGCCTGTAATTTAGGACGAACCGACCGAAATATGTACACATTTATCTCAAAGGGGGGTCTTGAGGGTATTATTCTAAGTTTTATTTAGATCTAGGGAACAAACTAAAAACCTCCCCTTAAATATTCACCCCTTTTCGATCAGCCCCCTCCCTTCTATCAATACCCAGACGGCCGCACCGACACACACTCTGCACAAATAACAGGACCAGAAAATGTATGACAGCCGCAACTTAAATTATTGATCCAGCCGTAATGACAGCTGCGATGTATACTATATATACAATTACTAAGCGGATTATTATTTGATATTTGTTTATTATTGTCAAGGTATTCAGCTTAACTCCTGTACCGGCGACGTCTTGTAAATATCATCCTAGCTATATTTAGACGATTTTGTGCAGTTTAAGAAGGATCTGTGATTGTAAAATTGGTTGGGGAGATAGTTTGAAGCCTGTTAATTACGGTATGCCTTTTTATACGCATAACATCGTCTAATAGTAGCTAGAATAAAGTTAAAAAGACGTCGCCGGTACAGAATGGGCTAAGAAGGATGTGCAGTAGGACGAGTTTTTTTCGATAGCCCATGTTCCTTTAATTATTAGGGGCCTTCCGTAATCGTGGTTAAATATTATGTTAGCCGAAAAATGTAAATGTTCATAGAGTACTGACAGCTGAGATATGTACTCAAATTATGATTGTATTCTGCTTAGGAAGTAACTGTAGGGGAAAGGAGGATCAACGAGGCAGTGGTCACCCCTTTGATTGCTAAGGGCCTCTGTAAGCTTAGTATCATTGTTCAAGAGGGGATTTCCATTTGAGGGATTTTTGTTCTTGCCTCTTTCTCCCTCATGTTTAGTCCCATTGTCTTTGATATTTTAAAACATTTGCCCCATTATTTTGGCGATTTTAAGAACTTTCGCCCCAATTCTGTCAATGTTAAGACCTTTCGAGCCATTTAGGTGTCAATTATTATCCTGGCGAGTGATAGCGAGCCTGAAATTCAAGAGGACATTTTTCTACCGAAAAATGTACAAATGTATCTTGAAAGGGGCTCAAGGGGGTGTAATTTTAAGATTTATGAAGGTCTAGGGAACAAACTAAAGACCTCCCCTTAATGTTACCCGACACTTAAAGGATCGATTCCCGATTATTGGCAGGCATATTTCCACTACTAATGGATGGGGATGGGCTGAGTTTCTTCTAAGGAGACTAAATAATTACAACGAATGGAATGTTGTATGTTTTATTTACGAAATTGTTAATTGTAACACTCGCACGCCATGGTATGTATATAACTGTTTAATCATCGTGCGCCAAAGGGTTAAATCTATGAATTGATTAAACTTTCAAACACTGGAGTACTAATGGATTAATTTCGGAATATAGATTTAAGTAAAGCACACACACACATGTTAAGGGTAGGTTTTTGTGCATTTTACAATAGAGAAATGCTCAGGCTGAAGACCAGTTCCACCAGTTTGGAGGCTCGCTAAGGCTCACCAAAAAAGAATCCAAAAATTGACAAATAAATGGGACGAAAGGTCTTAAAATTGCCACACTAATTGGGCAAACATCCTAAAATCTCAAACATAATGGGGCTAATCAGAAGGGAGAAGGGGGTCCATAAAATGCACCGCTTTAATCATGGCTCACCACAAATGCTTATACGTATTTGTTTCCGTAAGTTAATGTGACTTTTTTTTTTTTTTTTTTTTTTACATATAAATATTATTACTATCCCTTCCTCTCCATTGAAGTAGTCAGAATATGTGAAAATATATACACTAAAATACTGAAGTACCGCTAGCACAATAAAAATATATATACGGTATATATATATATATATATATATATATAGATACCGGTATATATATATATATATATATATATGTGTGTGTATGTGTGTTTACATACTCCCAGTCGGACTCGAGCCTCCCACTTCCAGAAGGAGTGTCCAAGTGGTGGATTAAAGCTTGGACACTCGTTCTGAATGTCGGAGGTTCAAGTCCAGCTGGGAATATATAAACATTTATTAGCTCACGTTAATCTCAGCAATTATATATTGACACGACAAAGTTTGCCTCCCCAGTTTGAGAGCCTGATTCGGTGTGGCTACTACATTACATTTTACTAGCTCCCTCCATCAGTGAAATATTAAACATGTGATTGCATATTAATGTTAAGAACGGGGTGTTACTTGATACATACCAAACACATGCACAAACTCACTCAATTATTTATTTAGGTCTGGTTATATTTAGGTAAGATTTATTATTATTTTCCCCCGGGCAGCGCCGGATACCACAGCTGTAGGTAGTGCCAACGAAGTTGACACTCATCTTGACCCCTTAACTTCCTATAACTGGAAATGAATGATAGCAATTGGGCTGACGTTTCTATCATTTGGGAAGAGTACACCAGGAAATAGGTGTAGATATTTACAGCCAGTTTGCTTTAGGCCCTTTTGAGTTACAGAGAGATCAGGGATCAAGATTATTGTCAAGTTCGTTGGCGCTACCTATAGTAACATATACAGTAAGTTACAGCAATGTACAAGGCAAATGCACGTCCATCATACATCCCTTCAACGAGTGTCAGTGTCCTAACAAGGGAACTATAGTCGGTTTTCTTCCAGTTGGCAGCAATTTCAAACCCTTAGTAGCTGATTTTTGGATACTTAATGAAAAATATATGAAACTTCTATGTTTCTGCGTCATATCAACACCAAGTTTTTCTAATTAACAACATTATTACTCTATAACATATTCGTAATCGCGGAGTGCAATTTTACCGTCAGCCGAAATAAAATCGACTTTAGGTGTTTGTCTCTATGCCCACTATAACCACCCAGTTTCTCTCTCTCTCTCTCTCTCTCTCTCTCTACTTAAGCAGCTTAACGTCAGTGTTAATACCTGAACATATTGAAGAAAAAAACTCAAACAAAAACAGCCTGTTGGAAGAATGAAGTGAAAGACTATAAAATAATAAAATTGGATAAATTTAAACAAAATCTGACAAATAAATGTTGTATTCGAATTCAGGGAGAATCACATGCTTTAATTAATGTCATTATTTTCAGTGGTGTTATGAACAATGTTAAAAATACAAAAAAACATATCAATGCTAAGAGAGAGAGAGAGAGAGAGAGAGAGAAGTTTCAGCAAGACTTACAGTGCACTAAGATCATAAATACTGCATGTTGTCAAGATCCAGAATGTAAGCCGACTATATAGCACCTGTGATATATGTCCAGGTTACAATACAGTGGCCGGTATCTCAACACCAACATCATCAGTTAACACCTTAAGAGCGGGTGGAGGAGTATATTTGATGTGCCGCCCAGCTGGGGGTTTTACCGTAAACGAGCTTGTTTCTGTGTTCGTTTTCATGCATAAACAAGAGCCAGAGCATAATACAAGTATGCATCCCTGAAAGGGCGTTAACCCGGGAACAGCCGGGAGACTCTTAAGAGTTCCCCCGGCGGACTGCGGGAAGACTCTTTAGAGTAAGGAAAAAAAAAAATCCATTTAAAAAAAAAATAAAATAAAAAAAATAAAAAAATATTGGTATTTATTTTTTTATTTTTTTGCCCCTGGGCCATGCCAAATATCACTCCTCCACCTACCCTCCTTCAGTTATCACCTATTTTCCCTGTTATTCCCTTATTCTGTGGTTTATTTTCGTGCTAACATTAGCGAGTTGGGAGTAGGGCGTTGTCATCACTGTTACCAAGCGTGGGAAGAGCGAGAGAGAGACTATTGCGGAACAGTGTCTCTCCAGACAAGGGGAGGGGTGGAGGGCAGGGAGGTTGCCTCAGCCATAAATTATGTAACTCCCGGCCTGTATCGCCGATTTTGACCATCCAAACACTGTTTCCACTTGTTTTATTGTTGTAACAGGTTAATACCTTTATAATCAACCTATAAGAGGTGCATATGGATAAGTATTAATGCTATTTATGGTAAAATAACGATGTTAGTGATGGGAACAGCTCAAATACGTCAGCACAGGAGTGTGGTGTCTCATACCCCCCATGCGCACTTCTTAGGTTAATTCAGCTTTCCAATGACACCAGAACCATCCTTCTACGATCACTGGTTGTCTTGCAACGATCGTGCAACCGAAGGGCAAAATCGGTAAAATACGGTCATTTTATTACATTATTACGTGTGAAACGAGTGAGAGAGGGTGGAGTACAAAGAAGTACATCTCAGTAGCTCCACGGCCACCGTGGCGAGCGGTCATGAGGTAACCTACGCTCCTTCCACTGCTCCGCTCTCTCTCAGAGCACATTACGTGCTCAAAATTGCACTCTACAATAGCCGTGACCCGCCACATAGTCCACATTTATTTAACTCGACAATAGCCGGGTGCTGCCAGTTAAGGGTTAAAGACAGGTTTGCCAATCTTTGCTGTAATTTAAAAGTTCTAGTCAGTACATCATATCCTGAAATTTATCTTCTCGTCTCATAAGTTATACTTACTTAATTTACCTTAAATTGTACAATGCTTAAAACTAACCAACTAGTCGACAATAGTTTAGCGTAGTGTAACCAAAAGTAAATGAGTGAACATTTGTTTAGGCAAGTAAAGCTTTACAAAATTATATACAAGAAAAATAATCTTGCCAAAATTATAAGTACATCAAACCATACCAAATTAATGTTGCCGAGATTACTCTTCCCAAAGATAGATCCAGCTTAACCTGACTATTACAAACATTACCTGACTTTGACCTACCAAAACAGAGCCTAGGCTACCTAAACCTAATCTAACCTAGCTTTACTAAACCCAGTCTAACCTGATCTTGTTAGATCTATATTAACCCTTAACTGGCGGCGCGCAACATATGTCGAATGAAATAAATCTGGCCTAATTGGCGGCGCGCGACATCTGTCGAGCGCCATTTTCAGCACGTAATGTTGCTGAGAGAGAGAGCTGAGCGGTGGGACGAGCGTAGCAACCCTATGACCGGTCCCCACGACCACCGTGGACATACTGAACTGTATTCTACTTTCCCCCATCCTTTCTCACTCGCTACACAGGGAATTATGTAAGGAAATTACCTTATTTCAGGGTTTTTGCACTCGTGTTGCACGATCGTTGCAAGAGAACCAGTGGTCGTATAAGGATGGTTCGGGTGTCATTGGAAAGCTCTGTTTACGCCCTTTCAGGGATAGATACTTGGTTTACGCTCTGGGTCTTATTTAGGCATTAAAATTAGCACGGAAACAACCCTATTTAGGGTAAAAAAAAAAACGCTGGGAGCTACGGTCAAATAGACCACCTAGCCCGCTAAATAAGGGTTAAACAAACCAAGATATATATATAACTAAACAGACTAAAATCATGGTAAACGTATCTAAATTATCCTGAACCAAAAGAAAAAGAAAAACAATGATTATAATCAATTGGAGAAAAAAAAAGGATCGAGGGAAACAAGCAGAGTTGATTTATGCATCCAGGTCATTGTTGTCAGAGAGAGAGAGAGGGAGAGGGGGGGGGGGGGTATATCAGTGTAGTGTGAAGAAATCGTCTAATAATAGGTAGAACACAGACAATATATGCGTAGCCTAATCGGATCTTGAACGGGTTAAGTTGTGTGCAATATGAGTGAGTTGTTCAGTGTTTATACATTGTGCATGAGTAAACTATGTGCATGTGGATGTATGTACTGTACGTGTGTCTCTGTACTATATAATATGTGTTTATGTATTTTGTATCTGTGTAACTATTGTGGTTGGCAGGGTAGTACAAAGAAGTCACAGAACTAACTACCTACACCATTCCCAGTTATCTATTTTCCACCACAATAATCTCTCATCAGTGCACTACAAAGCCAAAGTTCTGGGAAGTCTGACTGTATGTAGGCTACACCCACATTAACCATATCTAGCTTATGTGAACCTTCGTGAAGTATTGTTTTATGTAACTAATGGCTTTTCTCTCTCTCTCTCTCTCTTCTTTTCTATCCTTTCCTTTTCTATCGGATATGCCATCTCTACTAGAATTAAGTCCTGACCACTTCGTTTGGATCGTAAGGTCTGTGGCGCCAGTGTATCTATGTAAATCTATGTACATATATGTAAATATATCTCTATCTCTCTCTCTCTCTCTATATATATATATATATATATATATATATATATATATATATGTTAGTAAAGCCAGGTAATACATTTTCTTTAATACATACGAGGTTGAAAGAAATGGCAATTTCTGCGTTGGAAATTTTATTATTCAAAGTTTCCAGGTCTCTGATGAGTTTTCGCTGGGTGGCAGGAAGTAGATGAAGGAGATGAGCAAAATTCATGGTGGTACAGGGTTACATTAATGTACATGATGATACAGGATATACGACGCGTTTCACTGGACAACCAGCATTATCAAGTAAGGATAGAATGAAATAAAAGGTAAACAGGAAGGGTATATATAGAGGGTGGAGGATCAGAGGAGGCGAAAATCAGGGGGCAAAAGTCTGCTATTGGTGGAGGGGTATTCTAGGAGAGAAAGAGAGAACCGCTTCACGCATGCGCACTGGATGCGAGATGGTGGTCGGTTGGTGGGGTCGAAGCTGATTGGCTGCGTGTCGAGGGGCGTGGCCTAAGTTCTGTAGTACGTGTGGCGCCTGCGGAAGACGAAGCTGAAGGAGGTAGTGCGGGGGGCTGCGTCAAGGGCACCGGGGAGCGAGGGGGGGTGTTAGGTCCTGTAGGAAAGTGCCTTTTGGCAGAATGAAGGATCTGAAGGTCCAGAGTTTGGTTGTTGATGTTGGGATGTAAGGCTTGGATATATAAAGCTTCGAGTATAGGTAATCTCCTTGGGTCACTTTCTTTATCGAGTATGGTGGTGTTTTTCTCTAACTCGTTGCGTGTGAGGTGAGGGTGGTTAGGGGTGAGATAGTGGTCTTTGATGGCTCCAGCCTGAAGGTGAAGAGTTAACCGACGTGAAAGACGAGTCTGCGTCATACCAATATAGGAATGAGGTCCACAGTCCTCATAATTACAGGTATGTTGGTAAATGACGTGATCGTCGGTCATCGGGCTCTTTATCTTGGTGGAAGCTGGTTTGTTGCGGAGAACGAGGTTGGAGGTCTTGGGGGATTTGTAATAAATTATTAATTTGATTTTGTTTTCCGGGTTGGTTGGGTGGACATGCTTGGAGATTATTTCTTTTAAGACGGCCTCATCATTTTTGTGTTCAGAGGACATAAAATTGCGGTAGAAGATCTTAATTTCATTGGGGGGGTCAATGTTGGGAGGGCTTTGGGTGTACCATTTTTCAAGATGGTGGTTGATGGTGCTGGAGATGTCGGAGTTGGAGTATCCGTTATTTACTAAAACTTGGGATAGTCTTTCTAGTTCCTGGTGGGTGTCGGCCCAGGTAGAGCAGTGCGTGAGGGTTCTCCTAACATAGGCGGAGATGGAGGATAGAAGATAACGGCGGGGGCATTCACTATCGCCGTTGAGGCATTGTCCTGTGTTAGTTGGTTTAATGTAGACGGTGGTTTTGAACCCCTGGTCGTTCAGAGCTACGAGGATGTCGAGGAAGGGGAGTTGTCCATTGTTAGATTTTTCAAAGGTGGAGTTAAGTCCGGAGGAGGTCATGAAGCGATGCTGGAGTTCCTGTAGTTCGTGGAGGTCCTTGATTTGCACGAAGATGTCATCCACGTATCTACAGTAGACGGCGGGTCGTTGGGCAGCTAGGAGCTCTTCCTCGATGGTACCCATAAAAAAGTTCGCAAAAAGAACTCCTAGGGGGTTGCCCATCGCCACACCGTCTATCTGCTTGTACATGTTGCCCCGGGGGCAAAGGAAGGGGGCCTCCTTGGTACATAGCTCCAGTAGTGTTTTCAGGGCCTTCTCCGGGATGTCCAGTGTTGGTGTATCAGGGCAATGGTAAATTCGACGTAGAATCATGTCAATGGTCCTATCCACTGGCACGTTGGTGAACAGGCTTTCAACGTTGAGAGAGGCGATTGTGTGGTTGTTGTTACGGGGGGCGTCTCGTAAAATTTCCAAGAAATCGTGAGCTGAGTTAAGGTTGAATTGGCTGGACACATAGGGGGTGAGGAGGTTGTTCAGGGCCTTGGCGATCTGGTAGGTGGCAGTGGGGATCTGGGAGATGATGGGGTGGAGGGGGTTCCCAGGTTTGTGTGTTTTGATGGTTCCGTACGCATAACCAGGGGTGTATTCTCCGACGAGTTTTTTAAGGTGGATCCCTCCTTGTTTGGCGTTGATGGCGGTGATGGTGGTGTTGGCAGTATGTTTGATTTCGTCGGTTGGGTTGCGGGTGATCTTTTTAAATTTGGTGTTGTCACTTAAGATGACGTCCATTTTTCTAAGATATTCCTCCTTGTCATGAATCGCGAGGCAGGAAGCTTTATCCGCACGACGGATGATGATGTTGGGGTTGTCTCTTAATTGTTTGGCAGCTTGGAAGTGTTATTTGTTGAGGATTTTGCTATGGTGAGTTCCTCTGGTTTTGGCGGCTTCAGCGAGGAGACTAGGTTGTAGGGCGGGAGTAGTGGTGACCTTGCCATCCTTCTTGAGTCGTAGGATGTCGTCCAGGAGGATTTCCGTTTCTAGGCGTTTCCGGTGGGGGCCAGGTTTGGAGCTGTAGTGGCAGTTGAGGCCTTTGTTGAGGAGGTCTTCTTGGTCCAGGGTCAGAATGGTGTTAGTAAGGTTTATATATCCTTTTGTTGGTTTGGGAAGTTTTAAGTTTCCGCCATAAAGACGGGCAAGCTTTTTTATGGTTGTGTTTTTGGCTTGTCTTCTGTGTTGTTCAAGGAGTTGTTCGAGGGCTTGTTGATTTCGGCTTTGAGGTGGTCTGGAGGGGTTTCGTCTTCCCAAATCCGTAGAAGAGCATCTCGTTCTTTACGAAGGTTGTTGGCGAGCTCTCGTTTTTCAATTATTTGGTCCTTCACCAGTTCTTCACGAAACTGGAGGGTGCTGGTGCGATGTCTGGCATTCTCGTGAAGTTTTATGTTAGTAAAGCCAGGTAATAAATTTTCTTTAATACATACGAGGTTGAAAGAAATGGCAATTTCTGCGTTGGAAATTTTATTATTCAAAGTTTCCAGGTCTCTGATGAGTTTTCGCTGGGTGGCAGGAAGTAGATGAAGGAGATGAGCAAAATTCATGGTGGTACAGGGTTACATTAATGTACATGATGATACAGGATATACGACGCGTTTCACTGGACAACCAGCATTATCAAGTAAGGATAGAATGAAATAAAAGGTAAACAGGAAGGGTATATATAGAGGGTGGAGGATCAGAGGAGGCGAAAATCAGGGGGCAAAAGTCTGCTATAGGTTGAGGGGTATTCTAGGAGAGAGAAAGAGAGAACTGCTTCACGCATGCGCACTGGATGCGGGATGGTGGTCGGTTGGTGGGGTCGAAGCTGATTGGCTGCGTGTCGAGGGGCGTGACCTAAGTTCTGTAGCACGTGTGGCGCCTGCGGAAGACGAAGCTGAAGGAGGTAGCGCGGGGGGCTGCGTCAAGGGCACCGGGGGGCGAGGGGGGGTATTAGGTCCTGTAGGAAAGTGCCTTTTGGCAGAAGGAAGGATCTGAAGGTCCAGAGTTTGGTTGTTGATGTTGGGATGTAAGGCTTGGATATATAAAGCTTCGAGTATAGGTAATCTCCTTGGGTCACTTTCTTTATCGAGTATGGTGGTGTGTTTCTCTAACTCGTTGCGTGTGAGGTGGGGGTGGTTAGGGGTGAGATAGTGGTCTTTGATGGCTCCAGCCTGAAGGTGAAGAGTTAACCGACGTGAAAGACGAGTCTGCGTCATACCAATATAGGAATGAGGTCCACAGTCCTCATAATTACAGGTATGTTGGTAAATGACGTGATTGTCGGTCATCGGGCTCTTTATCTTGGTGGAAGCTGGTTTGTTGCGGAGAACGAGGTTCTCCGCAACAAACCAGCTTCCACCAAGATAAAGAGCCCGATGACCGACGATCACGTCATTTACCAACATATCGCCAATTTACCAATTATCTTGCAAAATGCAATGGCACTGAAATAATTATTAACAATGGTATAAAAGATTTTGTGGATCGTCTATACCGGGCCTGTGACGTCACAAGAGTGGAAGTCCTCCATCCAGTCTAGGCTAAGGATACTGGTGTGACGTCACTATGACGTCACAGGCCCGGTATAGACGATCCGTAAAACCCTTTATACCATTGTTAATAATTATTTCAGTGACATTGCATTTTACACGATAATTATATGCAGGTTGGCGATTATTTTTCCATGTTTACCTCAACCCATGAGCCCCCACCTTTAACGTCATTTTCATCACCAACCATGTACAGCCACAATCACCATTACCACCACTACCCCTGCAATAGCTTCATATACATACCTAACTTCAGTGCCCAAACGTTCAGTACTATAGCGATAACTGCTTCTTTTGGCTTTCAATATGGCAACATCCACTTTATTTTAGTTTATTATTATTATTATTGTTATGCCCTGATTTTATTCAGGATTAACGATTGCGTAGGTGAGTTCTGCAAGACTGGAATATCTGGTTTCATATACATACATGCGAGGAATCTACAGAACACATAAATAGAATCTTGGAATGTGATTTGTAATACAGCTTTATTGAGTTAACACTCTCGCGGCATATAAAAAGAATCAATTCACTTTGGAGAACATGGGCAGGAGTAATAAGTTCAGTAGGAAAAACTTGGTCTTTCAACTCTCCGAGCACAAGCGTGGATCTGGATTAGAGTATGCACTGCCACTTCCGAATCTCAGGCATTATTCTTCTGATACGGACAAGATAAGAAGTGATAAGAAAGTCACTCGAGGGAGGCACTGATTCAATTCTCGCAGTATCTGGTACAGTTCGTTGCTTATGCCTAAGGCTTAGTTATTTTATTTAGGTGTTGGCTAACGTCAAGTTTCAACTTTATAAGATCTGGCAGAGTCAATAGACAATTATATTAGTATACTTTTCAACTGTTAATGCACGTGTGGGAAATCGTCACTGAGATTAATTCGCTTCTACGACCTATCCCTTAAATTGCGGAATCTCAGAATATCTATACCATAACATCCCATTTAGAAAAACTTGTGTCGTGGCTCAGGGTAAATATTGTCGCGGTAATTATCTAGTAATACATTTACTAGCACGAAATCTCTGGCAAGAAACAGGGGACTCTAGGATCAAACTCGAAACACTCTTCACGGTTAGCAAAAACTTCAAGGTGAGCATAGGTAAATACAACGGTTTGGTAACACAGTATCTCCGCACTGATATAATGATACTGAATAGTGTACTGTTGGGTTATCTTCTTTTCCTCTTGAGCTGATGTCGTCGGGGGCTTCTCGGCTGCTCCAGAGGGTCCAGTTGTGTGGTGAAGTTACAGATGGGCCATCAACCGGTGATGAAGTTCAGTTAAGGTACTCTCGGGTCTAGAATCTTAAATGTTATGCTTCTGGCTGAGGCCAGAGGAGCATCCCATCGAACAAACGTAAGTAGAGTCTACTCAAGGACTCTGCTTAACTGTCTCTGATCCATATGAGAGGTTCAATGAACCCAGGTGGTTTTACCCTTTTAGTCACACACTCTGCGGGGTGCCACAGATGGAGTGTGCCAAGGATCTATTCTTGCTAAGTGCCCCTAAGAGTGGCTTGCATAGACCCTTCTAACACAGCAGATCTTTCTACCCTAGATCTCAGTGAGTGTGGTAGATATATGGATTAATCACAGGTCTCTATATTAACCGGCGGGTTGCCACGATTAATAAAGATCCAGGAGAATAATTTATCAATGTCACTGATGTTATCACAGACTTCGGGGTGCCGGTCGTCTATCAACAATCTTGAGTGGTGAGTAGAAACAGTCTTCAATCAGAGCGGGATGCCACTCGTCAAAAAGAGATATTTGCACTACAGCCATTCTCCTCCTCTCGGGGTTTATATAGCATGGGTTTATATAGCAACTGTGTGTTGCCAGGGCCGGGGGCTCAGAATTTTTGTCATTGCTGGGTTGCTTGGTCAAGGGCAGGGAAGTCTTTGTCTGCTAGGGGCAGCCTCACAGGGGGGCTCACTGCAGAGGGCGGAGAGGAGGCGAATGCATAACTCCTGGGGCTGGAGCTAACAGGCTCTTCGAGTTGGCAAGATGGTGGAGGAGTGGAGGATGCTAGAGGCGGGTGTTGCCTTGGCTGGGGGTGGTCCCTCGTATTCTTGGTGGGACGGCTGTGCAGGGGCGGTGAGGTCATTGTCTGGTAATTTGACTCCTCGTTCCCAATGCTCTGGATTTGATAATAGTGTTAGTTCATACACCGGACATATAAGAATAAATAATGGCAGGTGTATGGCAAGAGACCCCTGTCGTATCTTGTTGTTCCCGGAGCTGGGAGCAGAGCACCTCGCCCAGAAGGGTCAGCTGGCTGATTTCCCGACTTTTATAAGTAAGTTACTTTTAAGGTAAGGAAGGAGGGGGGGAGGGGGGAAGAAAGGTGAACAGTTCTCTCGGGTCTGTAGGCCTTGACAAAATTAAATGACAAGTCCTGTAATACCTCAGACGCTCCCACACGCGTATACACGTGGTTGCTAATCCGAGGTGTTCTGCTGGTCCCTTATGTCGGGGTCGAGGAGGGGCGGAGCAGGTAGGAGTCCCTCCATGACTTGACACGGCTCGGTGGCTGGGCCTTCGAGTTAATTGGTTTGTTGTTGTCGGCCACCTGGGTCGGCTGGAAAACTCACGTAGGCTACATGTGGCCAAGGGGAGAGAAATCAAGAGGGAGAGGGAAAATACAGACAGATAGTGGTCAATAAAGTAGGGCATGCGTAATTAGGCGGCAGTGCAATTATCATTATCATGGTGATAGACTGTGTTAGTTACGCACCCTGACCCTTTGTCAGAGTGAGGGTTGGTCTTCTCTACTTCCCATAGCCCCTTCTATCTTTTTCTCCTTCTGCATCTCTAATTTTTTCAAATGGCGTAGGGATGCGGCGACCCCAACGCCCGCCACTTTCTGGTGCAGGTAGCCTCCTCTGTGGTGGAGGGGTGAGAAATTTCCACCACCGCTTTTCTCCGGCGAAACGTAGAAGTCGGCTAAAGGGGATCGGGGGCGGGGTGCCTGGTATCCTTCTCCCCTTAAATAAATCTACCAAAAAAACGAGACAGAGATAGGGGCGAGGGAACGCGTTCGTGGTCCCGGACCCTAAGAATAGGAGCTTTGAATGTGCGTGGATGTAGTACGAATGAGAAGCGAGAGGATATTGGAAGGTTATTTGAAAGAAGGATGTATGATGTCCTTGCACTGAATGAAACAAAGATGAAAGGAGAGGGAGAGGTGGATTTTGGAAACGTGATAGGTAGAAAGTCTGGAGTAGACGAGGGAGTCAGGGTGAAAGAAGGAGTGGCTATTATTGTGAAGGAGGAGTTGAGAGAGTTTATTAAAGAGTGGAAAGAGGTGTCATCAAGGCTAATGTGGGTGAGAATGCGTTTTTTTTTTTTTTTTTTTTCTATATTCCAACTTACTTCCTCTCGGGCATAGGCTGAGAGCCTTAACATTCACCGCTTTACGATGAACAGTGAAGCCCGTGAGGTCTTGTTCCAGTCTAGGGATTGAGACATGTGAAGCACGTAGAGTACAACGAGCACCTGCCATCTTGCCATCACATGAGGCACGGTGCTCACTCATGGCCCGAAACGACCCCATCTCTGAAGCCACCTCGTTCCCGTGCTTCACTGTCTCACCCACTACACTCGGACTCTCACACTTACACACACACAACGCCACCTGTTGAGCAGATAACTCACCAGGCATTGCACCCATATAGCATATTTTGAATATGGGAATATTCATACAGTGCTATTTAATCAGGGAACAATGAGGGTATTTTATTGACGTTTTCGGTGGGCTTGTGGTAATGCACTGATACCAGGTACAGCACAAATTCCATCCCAATAATCTTCCCATTGATACAACGGGATTTGAACCCGACCTTTGGATTACCAGGCCATGGCAGACACTCCACCACACCTCCCCTAAGGTTTAAGGGTGAAAGGTGGGTTTTTGTAAGTGCGTATGGACCAGGAAGTGAAAGAGAGTTAGACGAGGTAGAGGGTTTCTGGGAGGATTTGAGAGATTGTCTACAAGGGTTTGATGAAAATGAAAATGTTATAGTTTTAGGGGACCTAAATGCTAGGGTAGGAAATGAGCCTGTTGAGGGAGTCATCGGTAGTTTTGGTGTGGATGGTGTAAACGAGAGTGAGAAAGACTGAAAAATGTATGTGAAGAGTGTAGATTGAGTGTAGGTAATACGTTCTTCAAAAAAAGGCGTATACACAAGTACACCTGGCATAGACTTGTGAGGGGAGAAATTGTAGAGAGGGCATTGATGGATTATGTGCTGGTGACAAGGGAAAGATTGTGTAGACTGCTGGATGTGAATGTGATGAGAGGTGAGGCGGAGGGTATGTCAGATCATTACCTGGTGGAGGGAAAGCTAAGAGTTAAGAGTTACAGGAGAATAAGAGACAAGCGTGAAGTAAGAGAGGTGATAAAAGTTAGTGAGTTAGAGAAGAGTGAAAAAGAGAGGGAGTACAAGGAAAGACTAAATAAAAAGTGGATGGAAGTGAGAGAGATGGAAGAGAGAGAAGTAGAGGTTGAATGGCAACAGTTTAAGGAAGGAGTGAAAGCAAGTGAAGAGGTAGTATGCGGCAAAAGGAAAGTAGGAGGCAGAGGTATCAGGAAGGGAAGCGAGTGGTGGAATGATACGGTGAAAAAGGCAGTTGAGGAGAAGAGACAGTGTTTTGAGAGGGTTTTACAGGATGGTAGTGTTGAGGTATGGGAGAGGTACAAGGAGAAAAGGAGAGAGGCAAAACGGAAAATTAGAGAAGCGAAAAAAGATGCAAACGAAAGGTGGGGTCAAAGGTTGAGTGAGAATTTTGAAGAACGAAAGAAGATGTTCTGGAAGGAGGTAAATAAAGTAAGGAAAGGAGGACAAAAGAGGGAAGAGTCAGTGAAAGATGAAAATGGAGAATTACTAGTGGAACCAGTTGAAGTGAGGAAAAGATATGCCGAGTATTTTGAATCTTTGTTAAATACAAGAGATGGAAGAGAAGCAGTGATTGAAGCAGAGATGGATGGAGATAGGTTACCCAGGCCACCCAGGTGGCAGGGAATGAATGAAAGGATTGAGGAAAATGAGGTGAAAGAAGCAGTGAAACAAATGAGAGCGGGAAAAGCAGAAGGTTTGGATGGTATTGCTGTGGAGTGTATAAAGAAGGGTGGAGATGTGATAATAGATTGGTTGGTGAGACTTTTCAATGTGTGCTTTGCTGTGTCAATGGACTGGAAGAGTGCATGTATTGTGCCGTTGTACAAGGGGAAGGGAGATCGGCAGGAGTGTTCAAGTTATAGAGGCATTAGTTTATTGTCAGTGGTTGGAAAGCTGTATGGCAGGGTGTTGATAGAGAGGATAATAAAGTGTACGGAAGTTGCAATAGGAGAAGAACAGTGCGGTTTTAGGAGGGGAAGAGGGTGCGTGGATCAGATGTTTGCAGTAAGACAGTTATGCAAGAAGTATTTAGAGAAGCATAAGGAGATATTTTGGGCATTTATGGACTTGGAAAAAAGCGTATGATCGTGTGGACCGTGAAGCAATGTGGAAGGTGTTAAGGATTAATGAAATAGGAGGAAATTTGTTAGAAGCAGTTAAGAGTTTTTATGAAGGGAGCAGAGCATGTGTGAGAGTAGGAAATGGTGAGTTGAGTGAATGGTTCGAGGTAAAGGTAGGTTTGCGACAGGGTTGTGTATTGTCACCATGGCTGTTTAATATGTTTATGGATGGTGTGGTGAGGGAGGTGAAAAGGAGAACTATGGGAAGAGGATTGGGTTTAGTAGGGAAGAATGGTAGAGATTGGGAGTTGAATCAGTTGCTGTTCGCTGATGACACAGCATTGGTGGCGGATTCTGATGAAAAACTGCAGCGGGTAGTCAAAGAATTTGGTGTGGTTTGTGGAAGGAGGAAACTGAAGGTGAACGTCAATAAAAGTAAAGTAATGGTGTGTAATAGGGGAGAGCATAGGGTGAATCTAGATGTGAGGCTGGATGGGGAAATATTGGAACAAGTAGAGTGTTTTAAATATCTAGGAGGAACGATAAGCAGGAGTGGAGGTATGGAAGTGGAGGTAAAACAGAGAGTGTGTGAAGGAAGGAAGGTTTTCGGAGCAATGGGAAGTATGTGAAAGACGAGAAATCTCGGAGTGAAAGTAAAAAGTGCACTGTATCAAGGAATTGTTGTGCCAACAGTGATGTATGGGGCTGAGACATTGGCTCTGAAGAAAAAGGAGAAAAGAGGGGTGGATGTGATGGAGATGAGCTGCTTGAGGAGTATGTGTGGAGTTACTCGTAGAGACAGATTGAGGAATGAAGAGATACGTAGGAGAGTGGGGCAGCAGGAACATTTGTCAGCCAGAGTGGACAGAAGGGTGCTGAGCTGGTATGGTCATGTTGAACGAATGGGAGATGAAAGGCTTACAAAGAGAATATGTGAGTCAGGTACAAGGGGAGATAGAAGGGCAGGAAGACCCCCATTGAGATGGAGAGACTGTGTAAGAAAGGCTTTGGATGATAGAGGAATGACTATAGATCAGGCAGGGGAAGTGGTGGTGGACAGGAGTGAATGGAGAATGCTTGTGAATAGTTGAGTGAACACGTGGTCATTTGGAGTAAGGGTCGGGCGCAAGTTGGACTAGATAATAGTCCATCAGGCGCCTGGCCCGGGGAGACGATTAATATGAAGGGTGCGCCTGGAAGTGTGGTGGGAGGGCTTGTGGCTTTGGCTCCGCTGCATGTCTGCCTGCCGAGATCGGAACCTCTCCGGGTGGTCGGGGGCCGGGGGAGTGCTGGAGCGACCTTGGTGACCCTGGTCTCTGGGTCTTCTCCTGGGTGACCTGGATGTGTGTGAGTTTGTGCTTTTTATCTGTGTTTATTTGTTGTTTTATGTTTTTGTGTTTTCCCTGTTCTTGCTCTGTCTTGAGTCGGCTACCCCCAAAATGGGGATTGGGCCTGAGCATATAGATAGATAGATAGATAGTTACGCACCTGGGGCAAACACGCGACGCAAGGCATTGCCGCTTCCGTGGGGTGATCAGGTCCTCGTCTATGCATGCACAGCTGTCACACTGCCTGGTTGCAATGGAAAAAGGATAGAATCATGTGAACTGTAGTCCGAGAAGATAGTGTCTGACTAGGCGTGTAGAAGACGTGTGGAAGGGAACTAGAAAGAAAAGGCATGCTGGATTAGGTAACACAAAAGTTAGGGGAAGAATACTGTGTGAGGTTTATGGTTTGCTTACTAGTCTAAAGTTAGTAAGTTAGTCGGCATGCTGGATTAGTAGGTCAACAAGAGAAATAAAAAAATAGGCAATGGTATAAATCAACATAATAACTGGCATGGTTTATATACTTATACCCTCGTAATATAGAGAGATAGGAGGTGTCTTCCCTCCTTACCTTTCTCTCTCAGGGGGTGTCATAGTTAAAGGTATGCATATCAATTAATCAATAATACATGGTCTGCAGTTATGTTGTCAGTGGCGGTTGTAGTTGAGTTTTAGCTGTAGCCAAATGCATGTGAAATGAATACAACAGTAATTACAACAATCACAGGGAACGTGCACACGACGTGGGCATTATAGCATACGTCATCAAAAAAGGGTATGAGGTTTACATCATTAAATACATACTTACAGTAGTTAGGGTTCAATAATGGCAGGGAGGAAAGAAATGTGGCTTGTATACTAGAAGACTATGGTTTAAAAGAGACGTGTACATGTGGAGTGGGGTGGAGAGGTTTGGTCTGGAAAGGTTGGGTGTTGTCGTCTGTGGTCGGCCATTTTGGAGCGAGTTGTCCCTATTGGCTGACGAGGCAGTAAGCTCCTTGGCTGGGGAATTATCGCGAAGGGGGCGGGGTCGTTCAGTCTCTCCTCCGACCGTGTAGGTGAGCGTTCGTTCGTCTGTCTGTTGCTTTGGTATGGTACATACTCTAGTTACTTAGAAATGGGGGGTAATTTGGCATAGGGTACATACCTATATACTGGCAATGCAGAGAGATACCAGGTGTCTTGCCTGTCTCTCCCGGGAGAAGGTCGTCTGCAGATTGATCAGAATCAAACATATAAATCAGCAGAGATAAATCAATACAATAACTAGCATGGGGTACATACTTATACCTTCGTACTGTAGAGAGATAAGAGGTGTCTTCCCTCCTGATCTTCCTCTCAGAAGGTTGTCATAGTTAAACATATATATATATTTATCCTTAATACAATAATGCATGGTTTGCCTAGTTAGGCATGCATCTCAATTAATCAATAATACATGGTCTGTAGTCATGTTGTCTGTGGCGGTTGTAGTTAAGTTTTAGCGGTAGCCATACACACGTGAAATTAATCCAACAGTAATTACGACAGTCACAGGAAACATGCACATGACGCGAGCATCATAGCCTACGTCCTCAAAACAAGGTATGGGGTTGACATCATCAAATACATTCTTAGTGGGGGGTTCATGAAATGGCAGGGAGGACAGGAATGTGGTTTGTATACTAGAAGGCTGTGAGTTAAAGGTGACGTGTACCTGTGGAGTGGGGTGAAGGGGTTTAGTCTAGAAAAGGTTGGGAATGCGCAACCTTGGAGAAGGGTTGGGGGTACACAACCCTTCGGGAGGCTGGGGGTTGGTGCTTGCGGTCGGCCATTTTGTGGCGAGTTGTCCTGGCTGGCCGATGAGGTAGTAACTTCCTTGTGCTGCGGGTGGTGACCTTGGGTTGGGGATTATCTCGAAGGGGAGGAGTTATTCGTTTCCTTCCCGTCTCGGTTGGGTGCTTGTGTGTCTCCTCTGGTCTGGTTTCTGTGTTTCTGCGTCTTCTCGTTTCCCCTGTATTCCAAAACATATAAATCAGCAGAGGTAAATCAATACAATAACGAGCATGGGGTACATACTGCACTTATACCTTCGTAAGTCGAGAGACAAGCGGTGTCTTTAGATCGCCTCGTACCTATACACAATGAAAGTATTATAGTCTGCATTGCTGGTATCTAATTGAATATATACTTAGTGGGTACTTCAAGAATGTCAGGGAGTAAGGAAATGTGATTTGTATATTAGGAGACTGTGATTAACGAGACGTGTAGCATATGGAGGGAGGTGGAAGAAAGAGAGGGATCTTGCTAGGGGTGGAAGTTTCGCTCCTGTTGTATTTCAATTATTGTTATTATTATTATTATTTTATTATTATGTTTTTGTTGGGGGGGGGGGGGGGAGACATTATACACTTTCCTTCATAGGTGTTATATCATGTATAGCATTAATTCTTTGGGGGAATTGTAGACACCAAACGAGCAGGGCAATACCCAGGGGAGGCCTCAGGCATGTGATAAGGAGTTGCTGGAAGTCCCGTTTCATTTGGCTGGCTTCCCTCACTGTTTCTGTTTGTGTCTCACCTACACAGAGAGTAATCCAGACTAGCCTGAATAACTCACTCATCTCAGGCTTCAAATGACATCTATGTGGAGATGGGCCCCACGGCAAAGTGCAGCCTAGCATAAGCAGCGTAACTTTATGTATATATATATATATATATATATATAATTAGAAGAGCATAATATGGTAATAATTATACTCTCATGTCCCTTCAACTCTTAGTTGTGTCAGCCATAATACAAAAGGTTCATACGAGCCTTAAGGGGGGTCACCTGTTTTTGTTTTATCTTTCTCTCCTTTTCTCTCTTTCTCTGACTTGTATCCATTTTGGCCCCATTCAGCCAACTGTTTTAAGACGTTTATCCTCATCCAGGTGTCGATTTTTCCTGGAGAGCGATAGCGAACCAGCATTGTATGGAGAAATCCGGCTTAGCCGGAGAAATTTTTCTATCGAAAAATGCATAAATGTAGCTTGATGTAAAACAAAAATATATACATGCTGGCTCGCTACCGCTCGCCAGGAAAATATTGACACCTGGATGGGGGTAAACATCTTAAAACAGCAGGCTGAATGGGGCCGAATGGATACAAGCCAAAGAGAGAGGGAGAGAAAGAGGAAAACAAGCGAGGTGGGCTCCCTTAACTAAATAAATAGGCTTGCCATAATGAAGCAAGTGAGAGAAAGACAGGATAAAAGAACGGGAAGATAAGGGGGATAACAACTAGAAACTGGGGATTACGGAAAATATGAGACAGTTAAGAAGAAAAAGGAACAGAACAAACAGATGGGCGGACCTAATGAAGGGACACACACACACAGACACACACACACACACACACACACAAACACACACACACAACTCTGTAGATTTTCACGATACCAGCGGCCTGCTGTTGGAGATCTATATTCTCTGGCCATCCATCGGGTTTCGGGAGCCAAGTAGGCCCATTCCACCACAACGCAGAAGAACTCAAACATTTAGCAGACACGCCTCGAGATACCATATCACTTGGGTTCTCTTTAGTCGACACATACCGGAAATAAGCAGTCGGGACTAGGGCCTGTATCTCGTCGATGCGGTTAGTGACATACACTGGCAGTTTCTTTTGACTGTGAATCCAGTGTAGCGTAATTTCACTGTCACTTCACACATAGGTTTCAGAGATATGAAGTTTATCTTTATAGGCATTCTCAACGAAGTTAATTATTCTAGCGGCAAGCAGAACTGCAGTCAATTCCAATTTAGGGATGGAAAGGGACTTAATGGGGGCCACCTTAGCCTTTGCCATGACCAAGTGGCTGCCCTCTGGACATACTAGATATATCGCAGTCCCGTAAGCGACACTGCTTGCGTCAGCAAATGCATGCAGGGAAATAGTCTTTCTGAAACAGATCCTCCTAGAGAACTCAATACAACTACAGAGAACCATGTCATCCACTATCCCCCGCCATTCCGCTTGCAGGTCCACAGAGAGATCATCGTCCCAACCCAATTTCAGTCTCCACAATTGTTGGAGAAAGATTTGAGACCTTATTAATACTGGCAACACAACACCCAAAGGATCAAAGAGTTTGGCAGCAAACCTTAAACACTCACGCTTTGTAACCTGTTCAAAAGGAGCATACTGAACTCCAAAGGAAAGAGAATCAGAGTCAGTTTTCCACACCAGGCCAAGCACTCTCACCAAATCTTGCTGTTCCGCAGCAACACCATCCTTCTGCAACACCTTTCTCAAGACGGGACTATTTGTGGCCCATAGGCGCAGGAATAAATGGGCATTATCCATTACTTCACGAGCCATATCGTAAGCATGGACGAGGGAACTTTCATTATCCCCCGTACCTTGGAGGTTATCGATATATAGCCCGGCCCTAATTTCCTGTACGATCTTTGGGTCTACTTTAACAAGGGAAAGATGTTTGAGGATGGTTGCGTTCAGCAGAAACTAGGAGCAGGTAGTGCCAAACAATACAACCTGGAACCGATAACATTGTAGAGGCGAATCTAGTCGAAGAGGATCTTTTGGCCACATGAACTTGGTGTAATCTCTGTCGTCTTCATGTAGTTTTAACATCAAGAAATCTTTCTCAATGTCACTGACCCACGCATACTGATGCAAACGGAATCTCAACAAGACTTGAGCTAACTCCGGTACTAAAGATGGTCCCGTGTACAGACAGTCGTTCAGACTAGGCATGTACTGGTTAACCTTAGCGGAACAATCAAATACAATACGAACCGGAGCAGTCCTGCTTTCCTTTAAGATCCCATGATGTGCCAGATAGTGACATGACCCAGGGTCATTGAATGGAACCTCCTCAATGAAACCTCTTCTGGAGTCCTCGTAACCTACCCCCAACCAAACCTTTGTTGGTGGGCAACCGTCCCTTTTCTTCAGTCCAGGGAAGACGTACCTGATACTGTAGACTTTCTGGATCATACGTGACTGTTTCTTCGTATATGGTCAAAGCTTGCCGTTCGGCTTGCGAATGTTCTTTGTGTGATATGCCAATGTGGTCTAAATCCCACAAAGCATTCAGTTCTTCTTTGCACGGGAACTGTCCAGTAGACATTATATTGGTCCACTGGAGTTACTGCCACTTTTAGAATTGTTACAACCGCAGTATTGGAACTGGATGTGGATGCCGCATAAGAACCACTCAGTGTGTATCCGAATTTGGTTGGAAGTAAAACTAAATTACCTACCCGTTAATAACCAGGTCGCACTATGTTGTAGTAATAGTCGGTACCAATTAGTACCTCCAGTTGTGCTGTCTCTGTGACGCATGAATCGGCCAATTTAATGCCATGGTGCTTTAAACTAGTCATTTCAGCACTAAGACTAGACTCACCTCTATGTTCGGGAAGTTCCACTACCACAATTGCTTCGAGACGATGGAACCTACCCCGATGTAAATATTTCAGTGCTACAATAGTATACTCACGAGGGGTTTGAGTTCCGGTGAAACCATGAAGCCGTAATTCTTCCGTCCCCACGGTTTCGTATGAAAGGGACGGTAGTACGGATTTCTTCACGAAGGTCCTCTGTGACCATTGGTCTAGTAGCGATCTGACTTTTATACTTGTCCTGTGTCTATCCTTTACAGGCAGCTGAACTGTGGGTAGGATCACAGTTTGCTTATTCATACATACAGACATTGTTGTTGAGGTTGTAGGTGTTGACTCTTTCCTAGTAGTACCCCCACTTGCCGGTCTTGCCTCTCTCTGTTTTGGGCACAGGGAGTGAAAGTGCTTACCCTGGCAATACCTAAAATTTTTGATGTTAGGGTTAGTGCACCCATTACTACCATGATCACTGGAGAGACATCCCGCACAGAGTCGTAGTTGCCGAGCTCTTTTAATTTTGAGCGGTCCCGTTCTATGTGTAAAGCATTTATACCAGGGATGGTTATTCCCACCGCACAGTTTACATGGGAACCGGTGTGACGTTAACCACTCCGTTAGAACCGCATGGCTTGTCCTACAGTGACTCGCTAGGATCGCCAGGGCAGTGGATGGGGCTACAGTTTATGTATTAGAGTGTGCTTTATTGCATATGAAAGCTCGTGTCATGGGCAGTCCAGAAAGGCTCTTTGTTTTCGCCCATGTCAAGGCTTTATATATTTAATTGTAAAGTATATATTTTATCATTAACTAGTAATGATAGGATCTGGGAGAGAGAGAGGGAGTAGAATAGAGTGAGAGGGGGCGCGCAGTGTTTTTTGTCCCGCTCGATGACGTCACGGCTGGCTGCCTCGCGGGGGTTGGTGGAGAGAGGCCCTTACCATGCTGTAAGCTTTGCTAGTGGTTAGATGACTTGTAACCGCTGTTTTCCCACGCGGCTCGAGCTAGTGCGAGTATATATACAGTTCCTCGCCACTCTCTCCCTCAGATCTGGTTTCTAGAACACACCCATCTTTTTCCCTTGCTACCTGTACCCCGCTCGCACCTGAGAATCTTTTCCTCTGCCTATCTCTCTCATTTTCCATATCTTTCACCACCTTTTATTAATATTATATCCCCTCTGGTTAACTCTGCAAAATCAGCTTCATGCTGGCCAGTTGTATTGTGTGTTAAGGTCTGATATAGCCTATGTATGTTAGTTGTTAAGATAAGTGGATCACGAAGCATTGGTTGGCATTTATATTGTTTAGTACTGCTTCCTTTAGTTATTAGTGTTCTGCTGGATTAGATAATGCTAGACTAGGAGTCTGATATTATAGGTATTGTTTCCTATGAGTGCTGGCTTCAGTTAAAAGCGGCACGACATACCTGAGAACTGGAGTTGATTGAGTAAATTCTAGTCTGTGTGCCATTGAGAGTAGAGCATGCACGAATGAGGGTTTTTTGCCTATACCATTCTGCACTGTTCTAGTCTCGATTGTTTGTCTTTGAGGTACGCCAGGAGAACGCTTAATACTTCGGTATTAAGGTTTCTCAAGAGAGCTACCCTTCATTATAACGTAATATTTGACGCACAGACTTGAGATTTGCACTAGGCTATGCGGCATGCCATGCGCACCAGTATCTCGTATCATTGACTCTAGCTAGACTTTATCAATCATAGTAGACATTAAGTATATTAACCTAATTACTCTTTTTTTGCATACCCATTTATGATTACACAAGCATTTCGCAGCCTAGTTTGATGTATTGAGACACAAACGACTTAGGCTCTTTTTGTTGATAGGAATACTGCATTGTCGTGGCGATTATTATTATTGTTGTTGTGTTTAGGATATTCTTGGCTCCGACGGCATTATATATTCTGCCTTTTTGTGTGCATAGCCTGCACGAGCATTGTTCCGCTGCCTGCCTTTTGGGTTCCATTTCCGATACGAGCATCTTTATAGCATCTAACATTTAAAGAAGATTCCTTGTTAGTGTTGAAGGACTTTAGTGCACTTTCTTTCATGCAGGAGTGCCTGACATTTATTGATTAAAGTAACGTAAGCTGTAACTTCTCTTACCACCTTACTTTGCATACCATAACCAAGCACCTTCGGTTATAGGTAGTAATAGGCTGTTTTCACATAACATTAAGCCTAGAGTAGACGCACATTTATTGAGAGTTTGATAGCCTATTATTGCATATAGAACTCTGTAGAGTATTTGTGTTCTTTGTTCACTGGGAATATACATCAGAGGTTGGAGCTAGCGCTTTCCGTTGTAACATTTATGCCATTACTAGTCCAATGAATAAGAGCCCTGCTATATTTGAACCCCAGTCGTAACACCGGCTACTACCACTCTGTGTTGCGAATGCAGCCATAGCCACAGGCATATTCTTTCCTGGGGAGTCCTGACCAACCATGTTATACAATTCAGCCTGAAAACACTGTGTGAAAGTCTTGTAATCTAGGCTTTTCTCACCCATCTCCCTCCTAATGGTCTCCTTAACTGGTGATGGCAATTTATTCAGCAATGTAACCACACAGAACTCATCCAGACTCACCTGTTGACTAGTCATAGGTCTCATGGCACTTTCCATGGTGGCGTAGAAAGCCTTTAGTTCTACGGCCTGACATTTAGGAGCGACAAGGTTATGGAAATGCATGATATGTGCCACTTTTACCCTGTTGGGATGCCCGAAGGTTTCTTGAAGCAAGTCTAAGGCAGGGGCGTAATTTGCACCCTCAACCGTGAAACCTTCTATCAATGTATAGGCATCCCCCTTTAACTGACCCTTTAAGTATGTTAACTTTTGAAGTGCACTTAAGTCAGTCTTTTCATGCACCACCCATCGAAACATGTCCCAAAACCCAGTCCATAATGTTGAGTCGCCAGCGAAGGTGGGTAGGATCAGGTGCAGCAATTTAACTCCCGATCCCTTTTTGTTGTCGGATCGAGTTTGCCCTTCTGCTTTACCCAATTTCTCCTTTAACGTGACGATTATCCCATAGATCTCGAATAAGTAAATGGTATCCGCTTGGTTCTCCTGAAAATATTCAGAGTCTGAGGAATATAGTGGCAACAAGACCTCTTGATTGGCCTCAAACTTGGTCACTTGGGTCTGCACGCTATGCAGTTTTGCCTCGACTTCTACCCGAGATGCGGTTTCCAAGAACTCATCTAAATCTTCTGTAAGGACAGTCAATGAACCTTTAAGGCCTGCCCTACGGCGTTTGCCCTGGGCTTGAGCTTCCATATTGTCACCTCTAGTCCAAAACAAATGGAAAATGCAAATCCCAGACCTTTACGACAGTTTATTCGTAACAGGAAAATCTTCCGCCGATCAAACTCGGGTTCTAAAGCTAAACGCCAGCGACCAATGACAGATAATCAAAGAGCGAGAACAAATGCGAGTAACATCAAATGCGAGAGGGAAAACAAATTGCAATACTTATCATGCCGATCAAACTCGGGATCTAACACTAATCGCGAGCAACGGCAAGAACAAAAAAAAATGGGAAAAAACAAAGGATATACTAACAAAACATGGTGATAAATAGACGATCAAACTCGGGTTCGGACCTAACACTAAACGCGAGCGACAGGATAAATGGCAAACTATCAGAACATGGGTGGCATTAGGACTGTAGAATTAAATGTACGCGCCTGCCGAGTGCCGAAATCATTAAAGTTAAAACCCATAGTACAACCCTTCAAAACTTAGAATTCAGATGCCGCAATGTAAATTGAAAAGTTAGGCTATCACAGAAATGTTGAAAAACAGGGTTAAATTAGATGCATCAAGATTTTCTAATGATTTATAAAAGCCAATAGGCCTAAATATCTTTAAATTTAGATTTAGTTAGGCTTAATCAGAAAGAACACATTTTTAATGAACTTAAATTGAAATGTAGTTAGGCCTAATCAGAAAACCAACACTTATTGAACTTTCAAATTAGTCAATCAGAAAAAAAGCAAATTATGGGTTAGTTAAATTTAGTGCATGTTATATTCCGTAAAGGATCTGTCAAACAGAGCCTCAGCGTCCGCACCAAAGAACTTCGGAGCCGTCTCCACGATCTCGCGGAACAACCGATCAGAGGCGGGCGGTGTGAGATGGATGCCGTCCCACCCAAAATCAGTCGCTGCGGTATCATCGGCATGTATCGGCTCCGGGTCCATGGCAGGTTGCGCTTAATTAATAAGCCACTGATTGACTGAGTTTCGGATACGGTTAAACTCGTCAAATTCGATTCCTCGTGGATTCTGGCGCTTCTCTATGCCAATTATGTAACAGTGGCCTCCTGTTTGACTCTCTATATCTTTGGCCAACTCTTGAATCTGATTGGCCAGTTCCTTAGGGGCAACGCCTGAACTAATATCATTGCCACCTATTACCAGGTATGATAAGTCAGGACGCCAGCCAACTAAGTGGTCCCAGCTTCAGTGTTACGCAAGGTACTTACTTTAGCCCCTGGGGCGGCAAGAGATTTGATCGTGTAGTGGGGGTGGTAGATAGACTTATCTATGTACAGTTCGCGCACATAGGAATGGCCCACTATGGCCACCTTTTTTATAAGGCCAGGGTAAATAGCCCTCTCTGGCTCAAAACCTTCCCCTACACTACCTCCCGCTGCCCCGTGCTTATAAAAGCCATGTGCCATGTTGGCAAATCAGGGAAACCCTCGCGGCCGAAAAAGAAGAACAAAATCGCGGGAGAGTAGCCATCAAATGCACCGACAAGCAAACAAAGCAACGAACACACTAGGACGGGCGAAGGACCATATATTATATGGATATTCGTAGTTAGGATTATATAGTGGACTATATAAAAATACCATACAATAGTTTATATCATCTGAAGACTGGAACTAGTGCTGTAGAACCTAGTTGACTTGTTGAGCCGTGATGATGTTACAAGATGGTGTGTGGGAAATGGGAGTGTTAGCTAATAGGATAGAGTTGATGAATAAAGAAGGGGGCCACTATACTTAATGATTGATGGGAATGATGATTAATGATCTATGGATTAGTATGGATAGATGGAGAATTGATGAGCTAAGTACTATCACTAATGGGGCGAAATGTGAGGTGAAACACGAGAGTGTAAGCAGACGGTCTGGTTGTGGTGGCGGCTAGGTAGAGAGTGACTGCGGGCTCCCTGTCAAATTTGCGGGAGCCTCACATTTCCGCACACGCGTTAAGAGGTCGGGAGTTATTTCCCCTCCCAATTATTATTACCTAAGTTCATAGGCATGATAGATTACCCAATATCCAATATAGAACATAATTATTAACCTTTTAATTATTCTATATAATTATTGATCCCACAAACTTAATACTAGACACTTTATGTAATACTTAAAGTAAGACTGTCCATATCAGAGTTTGGACACCTGGGTTATCACACACAGATTTTTGCCACCTTAACCATTACACTAAACAGCACATAGAGGGAGATATAGAGAGAAAGTAATGTATGGAGCGCATGTGTAACCTCTTGTATATACGGAAGTAGTTGTGTGTATACCCTGTGCGGTGTGTGTGTATCAGGGTATGAGGGTGTCTACTGTAAGTGTTCTACTAAAGCACTTAAGATATGCCCACACACTATAACAACCAGTCATCTTCTCTCTCTTCCTCTGGTCAGTGTCTCTCCCTTTTTACTTTCCTTTTACTACCTTTAATATTTTCTTAACCCTTTGAGTACCAGCGACGTGTACTATTATATTCTGGCTATATTTATACGATGTTAAACAGCTTAGGGAGGCTCTGTGGTAGTTAATAGGGTTGGTCTAGATATACGGCAGTCTTTATTGCTAGACATCTTTCCTAAACTAAATAATATCGCGTATGAGTAGCCAGCAGACCACAATAAGGACGTCACTGGTATTGAATGGGTTAAAAACATATTTCCCCTCATCTTGTTTTCATAGTTTGCATGCTTCTCTTATAACACATAGGCCTAATGCAAACATTGGTGGTGTCGGTATCATTCAACGAGGAAGGTTTGTATCGTAAATTGCAAAAATCAGCTACCTAATAGATTACCTTCTGAATAAAGAAGAAGTTATCAGTTCGCAAATCATACCGCCACAATAATCCAAGCAATATCTTGTAGATCATAATTATAATTAACATCTTCCCGGATGGTACCAGTTTTCACTATGTTAAGAACTATTAATGTTTTGATAATATACTTAATATTTGTATTTGCTCGACGTGTTTCATAATATTCTCTTTCCATTTTTCTCTACATTAAGTATATAGCTTTCTACCATGCAACAAAATAAAACAAACACGTTCCTATTGCCTTACTTCAGTATTCCTTATCAGTATAAAATATGGTTCCATTTTGTTTTTGTCTCTGTTTATAGAAATATTTCCTCCTACTTATTTCCCCTTCCTTTCTCGCCCCTTACTCTCTCTAACACCTCCCAGCCCATACATCTCTGTCACTCTGTACATCCTACCCCACGTCTCTTCCCTCAGAGCTCTTCTGTCCTATTATCCCCAAACCTTAGTTAGTTTCAGCTTCTCGTTCCCAAATGTACAATTAGTTGTTCACAGAAACACTCGTATACCCCATATGTTTTATATTATGGAAAACATACCCATCGGGATTCATTATTTGATAAACTTTATCAGTCATCTTGCGACAAATGTTAATTCACAATATGTACGTATAAAATCATGACGCGTTTATAAGTTTACTTTGGCTATCATTAGCCGATTTTATACAACTTACGTAAGATGTATGGGAGTTAAAAGAGTAAAGACTATCTAAATCAATTCTCTGATTTCCATATACCCTTCCCAATCTGAATAAAATCGTTTATTAATAGCCAAAATATACTGTCAAAATGCGTCATAATCGTCAAGCACTTTAATGCATTGTACAGTTCAGAAGCATACTGTTACACTGGTGGTTCTTCGGGGAGGTAACCTTTTAAACGGCTCCCCCTATTGGCATTGATTATAGTATTATGTTATTTGAGCTTAATTATCTTAAATTTTTCTCAGTTTTCCTCTTTTTATCCACATGCTATGTATTATTCGTTTAACCTCTTGCATATTTTCGTTATCTTAGAAAAATAGTACTGTGTAATAGTAATAGTAATAGTAATGTGTATGCGTTACGTTAGGCCTCGTCTGATTTGTTTAACTGCTTTCTGACTTTGTGACTCCTCAATAGGTAGGTTATGTATTATTTTTGTTATTTTTTGTGTATGATTGATATTGTTTTGTTTTTTTATCTCATCCAACATTGTTCCTCTATTCATTGCATTATAATATCCCACCTAAATTATCTCTATTATATTGGCAATGTTGCTGTTTTTATGAGATTGTGAAAAAAATAAAAGGAGGAAAACAATTTGCTTCGTGGTGTGTCAGCTCAAGTTACCTGACCTGGGGTGTGTCATGAGAGAGAGAGAGAGAGAGAGAGAGAGAGAGAGAGAGAGAGAGAGGACTTATATGAAAAAATCGTCTGAAAATAAACTGGGGAGAAGTTAGAGAATGAGTGTGAAAGTACATTAAATTAAAAGAGCGCCAAGCATATACATAGTTGACGTATAGAAGGGTTAACCAATTGATCAAGATAAGAACGATTGAAATGGAATTACATATTGTCTAGTAAAAGAAAAAAGTAGGGATTGATAACATTGTATGAAAACGGACAATGAAGAATAGGCAATGAAAGTGGAATTAATTTCAATTCCATTGCCTGGATGGAAAATATTGTGTGCAGGTAATACAATAATTCTTCTGAATGGTGAAAAAGTTAATGTGGTATAAAAAAAATAGATGAAATAAAAGGTGTGTATAGTAAAGTGAGGCAATGTCGAGGGCGAGAACAAATATTTAGTAAATGAGGAATAAGGAGGAGTGAAGAGGGGAGTGTACAAGTTGGGTATAGTTTGTGTCTCGTTGAAGGTAAAACTCTAATTTATCAGGAAATAAATGGAATGAAGAAGCTGATAAAAAAGTGCCCATGAAAAAGAAAAACAAATCATATAAAAGAATAAAGGGTAAACACAAAAAATCGCTAGAATTGAGGAAGACGAGAACGGGGTGTCGAGTGAAAAAGGGGGAGGGTAGAAGTTGGGTAAAGTTTGCGTCTCGTTGAAACCAGCCAGGCAACAACCAGGATCATATGACAGGAGGTTGGTTCTGAGGTGTACACTCGGATACCATAGTCGTAGCCCACTCATAAATATTCGGGAACTTTACTGGTTTCTAATTATGGAAGTATTAATGAATATAATGTTCTATATATCAACTACATGACTATTATATACTATTTATTGAGAAGCAAGCTCTCCAAACATATAACCAGATAGTTATAATTGCATAAAGAAAAACATAGGGAGTCTATGCATGTTTATGAGTGGGCTAGACACTATGGTAGCCGAGTGTAGTCACTCATAATATTTCTTGGATCTTTCACATTATTATGTATGCATATTCATTGAAGCCGATTAATAATTGCCTTTAGATAAATTAGCAAAACTATCTCCAGCGTCTATATTATAGCAAATTGTTCAATTATATCAATACCGATAGTTGTAATAGTTGTAATTCAATTAGGCATAACTTTAAGTGAACAAGTCTTCTTCTGCCGGATAATCTCTGAGGTGGACTCCTCAGACTAGTATTTACAACAGAAACAAAGTTATCATTACAATATATCACCCCCTTCCTACAGAACCTGCCTACTATCACCCCCCTACTTACAATACCTACCTGCTATCATTCGTCACCCTCCTTCCTACAGTAGCTACCTACTATCGTGTTCTTGAATGTAAGCACCATATGAGGAGGAGCACTTTATTGACAACGTTTCGCAGTAAGCTTCTTCAGGTCGTTAGTGACCTGAAGAAGCTATCTGCGAAATTGTGTCAATAAAGTGTTCCTCCTCATATGGTGTATATATTCATTCTGTCAACTTTTCAAAGTTATTTCAACATATTGTTTTCTTTTCATTCAACGCCGCCCACCTACAGGACCTACCTATCATTATCTTATTCTTCACTCTGCCTTGTCCCTGTCAAACTCGTATAATAACTTACTTCAATTCCTAGTCACTCAAAGCTTCAATAGTATAGCGACGCTTGAACTTCAACAACAAAGACGAGTAATTAACTATTATCGTTCTTTACACCAATAACTCCCAATGACATTAATGAAAACATGATTCTCCGGGGATTCGAACCCAGGACACTACTTACAAAACATACACGCTTTAACCATTATACCACCAATATCAGCGTTGTTGACACCCTCCCAACAACAACCAGGACCACATGACAGAGGTGGAACTGAGATGTACCATTAGAGAGACCTGCAGCTGACGGTTAGGAGGGGGACTTGTACAGTTTATGTCGGGAGATCTGCGTGTGATTGGTCTGTTTCTTGATTAATTTTCTTTGGAATACAGACGAATAATATATTGTCAGTATGCTGGCCAACTGCTAAATAGCTTTTTTTTATACTATCCTCTCTCTCTTCCACATAGCGTATGTTAATTAGCTAAAAAAGTCAAGTAATACTCAACAGATCGTCGTATAACTCTGATGCTGTGTGGAGTACCCATAGATAATCATCAGTGACAGGAAAGTAAATAATATAATACTTTTTTCAATCCTTTAGCAATGAGTAAATGACAAATCATTACACAACCTCTGATTGCGAATGTGCATTGAGAGAGAGAGAGAGAGAGCGCGCACCCGTATTGAATACGGGTCATGAATATACATCATCGTCTCAAGTTGCTTTCCTTTATTTATTTCGTCCCTCCCTCCCCTTTCTCGCTCTCTTGCCCTCGCTCTCTCTCTCACACACTTCATCAATTTTAAGCATCTATCTATCTATCTATCTATCTACCATACAATCCTAAAACATGTCCTCACCACTTCTAAAAACCCTTCAAACAATCCGTCTCCAAACAACTTGATCACCAACTAAAGCTTCCGGTAAGCTCTCCACAAACAAATAAATGACCACGAAAACTTGCAAGGAATTTGACGGGAAACGAAAATTAGAAATAGAATCATGACCATCCATCAGATAAAGCATGAGCTGGAAGAGGAAATGGTAGTGAGGAAACTCAAACATGGCTTTCAGACAAGGGAAATCAAGTTTGACTGTAGGTGTACAATATATTTCGTAATTTGCAAATGGTATGTGATTAGAAGCACAATATTAGCACCTAATATAATGCTGAACAACATTCGACCTCTATGCTAATCTCTTGGTTACAATAGGTCTAATATTAGTTGTAGACCCCGTACCATGCAACAAATATATTATACAGTATATAGGTTGGCACATTTATCGTTATTATTGGCTCCCTTGACTACCAGAGACTGAGTAAAATCGTTGTTAGAGAGAGAGAGAGAGAGAGAGAGAGAGAGAGAGAGAGAGAGAGAGAGAGAGAGGGGGGGGGGGGGGGGGGGAGGGGGAGATAGGGAAGGGGGTGAGAGGGTAACAAGAAGTACAGAAAAGAAAGGGGAAGTCGTCGAGGGGACTAGTGTTCTTATCTTAAGTGGAAGGGAATTGGTAGGGCAGAGAGAGAGAGAGAGAGAGAGAGAGATTCAATGAGGGAGTGAGAATGTTTGTGTGATTAATATAATGTGGAGGACTACAAATATAGCGAAAATAGTAATTGTAATACGAATTACTAATATTAATTAAATTTTAGGTTGAAAGGTAAATAAATGGAGGAATGGAGATATTATAAATACAATCATTAATGTAGTTAAAGATAGAAGTGGGAATATTGGCAAATTGGAAGATGCAAATACCGCCAACGAAGTACGTACGATAGCTGTATATTGTGAATGGATTGAAAGCTCCCATTTTTATTTATTTTTGGACATGTGTTTTATAATATAGGTAACGCAACATAATAGTTAAATGTATGTACTATATCAACCGTCTTTTGCAATCTAATATTATCTAGTTGCTGAGGGCAGGCCAAGTTCAACAGTTCCAATATTATGTCTGAATAAAGTTACCCGTCAAATATTTTCAGAATTAATGCTGTTACAATAAACAGAATATGAAAACGAAAAAGAAAGCATCCGGCAGCGAGATGAGATAATTAACATACGGGATTCAGAAGGGTGAACTGAGGCTTATGAAGATGGGCTGAGGTATAGCAGGATCAGCACTAAAACTGGGGTGTGTTGTTCTGTCACGTTGTCGCGCTGTTAGCATTTTTGTCTTTCCTTTCCTTTGCCTGGTAATATTTTGTCACTTTCTTTGGCTTTGTATTTTATTGTGTACAGATTTTTAAGTCTTAGATACACTCAATTGAGTCAGTATTGGCGTAGTTGATTTACTTGGGCTTAGTTACGTCAATTATATTATGAGATTAGGTTGATATATTGTAGATTAGGTCAGCTGAACTTAGGGTAAAGTTAGCTCAATATTTGACCAAGTGAGGTTAGGTTTGATAAAGCTTTTCTAGTATTATGGTTATCCTAACCATGTTCCTAGAAAAGCTTAATCAAACAGAAAACAAAAAAGGTTAAGCTAGATTTGGTTAGATTATGACTTGATAAGGTTAGGACAAGGCAATAATTGGCTATGTAAGTTTGAGAGAGTTTAGTAATGATAGAATAGGATAGGAAATATTAAGCTAAATATAGGGTATATTTTGGTTAGTTAAGGTTTGGTAGAGTAAACTAATCTAGGTTAGGCTATAATTTGATTAGCTTAGGTTATGCTAAGTCAAGTTCGAGGTTATTTAATTTGGAATGTGTGGAAAGTTTATCTATCTATCTATATACTCAGGCCCAATCTCCCCTTTTCCTAAATAGTTTGTTTTGTATTTTTGTTTTGTTTTGTGTTTGTTTTGTTTTTTTGGGGGATGGGGGGGGGCGACTCAAGACAGAGCCAGCATAGGGACAACACAACAGAAAACAATGAACACACAAAAACAAAATACACATTCACACACATCTAGTGCTTCAGTTTCATGGTAGCCTGTGTGAATCTCGGAGAAAGATCAAGTTTGTGACGGACTCGCATAAAAAAATGCCTCCCCTTGGTCTCGAAATGATCGCTCCTATAATAGGCAACCTGTCTGAGGAAATTATGAAGCTAAATGAAATTATCCCAACAATTCTGGACATAAAAACGGAAGTATTTAACACCGCTGACACGCTGACACGGTAAGGGAAATGAAACTCGAGTTGGTGGAAGTGAAGCAAAAGTTTTCAGCAGCAGTTTCAGGGTTGGAGGATGCTGGTAGAGATGTGGTACCCCCAGAGAGTAATATCGACACAATTTGCCAAATTCGGGAGTAAATGAAGTGGAATTGGACTCTATTGAAGAAAGATCGGCACGTAGTGTTAGCGATATGAACGAAACAATAAGAAAATCCAAAACCAGTGCTGCAGCTGAAACATTATCGCCTGGCCGTGATGAACAAAGGTTTAGTGAAGTACGTGGGAGAGGGATGCAGGATGTAAGGAATCTTCACCATCAAGGACATCATGGGATGAGCTACGCGGGAGCTGTTGTAAGCGACGACATTGGTGATACGACGCGGCGAAACATCGTGGATGGTAACAGAGAGGATTTAAGAGAGACAGGAGTTAAGGACATTCGTACTGGAGCTGTTAGTAAACAACCACAGCGGCTGGCACCCAGGCACGTCACGGCGGCACCATCACCGTACAGGCCAAGATCAACATCTGGTGACAACCCTGCACAGGACGGATGGAATCTAGTGCAGAGCAAAAGTAGTGAGAACAAACAATATAAACAAGGTTTTGTAAAATCTTTCAAAGGAGTTAGAGGAGAGAAAAAAGGTAGTGAGGGTACACTTAGAGGGGTAAAGAGGTGTGCTGATGTCTTTATCGGCCAGGTGGAGAAGGATGTTACTGAAGATGGTCTTAAAGATTATATTATTAGTAACTTTGTTAGAGCAATTACCAAGATTGATATTGTATCTGAAACTGTCAATGCCTTTAAGGTTACAGTTCAATTAGCAGACAGAGAGAAACTTTTCCAATCTGAGTTGTGGCCGGAAGACATAATAGTAAATAAGTTTTATAACAGACGTAGGTCTGCTGATCATAACTAGGTTTTAGTTTGTGTTTTTCCTTTTTTAATTGTACATTTAATTTTAATTTTTTATATATAGTGATTTTTATGGACATAAGGATTTGCACTTATAATTGTTGCTCGCTGCGTACAAATACCGACCTAATTCGCGAACTTGCAAGTCACCATTATGATTTTATTTTCTTACAGGAAACTTGTATTACTCATGAAAAAACGATATTCTTGAATATATTGATGAAAACTATGAAAGTGTTGGTGCTCCACCCACCTTTTCTGATAAAGCTCTTGCTGCCATGGCTAGTCGTCCTGAAGGAGGAATGGCTGTATTATGGAGGAAAAACTCTCATATTAAAATGAATACAATTGTATCAACAAAATTTGTTATGGTCTTTAGCATTAAGATATTTGATACAGATATTTTATTAATTAACACGTATATAAATAGTGATATATGGGAAACTAGAACATTAAATAAGTACTTGGAAACTCTTTCAGCCCTTGAAGATGTCATTATGAATTATAATTTTGACGCAATATATTTTATCGGCGATTTTAATGCCTCTTTCGGGACGGGCATGGCGTAATTTGTCCAATTTTATGAATGATAATTCTCTTACATGTTATGATGTTGATATGTTGCCTGCAAGTTCATTTTCATTTGTTAGCTATGGTAATTATACAAGTAGGTGGCTGGATCACGTTGTAGGTCGAGGAGATACTATGGTTAGTGTTACAAATGTTGCCATACTTAATAATGTTATTGGATTAGATCATCTGCCTTTAGTTACGACACTTGCAATTATCCCACAAAGTTTGCCAACTATGCAGTTAGGATACAATTGTACGCAACCTTTAATGTAAATCATGAAGATGAACATGTAAATTAGACTCGTTTACAACCAACTGATCTTAGAGAGATCGACGACCTCCTTTGCCTAAATCTCAGTACAATTAGTTTTAATATATGTGAAAACTGTTCTAAAGTTGGATGCCGAAATAGTGAACACTTAAAATGTATTGATAAATTTTATACAGAATTTTGTTCAGCCGTGGTGGATGCTTCACAGTTGTATAAAACTAAATTCGCTAAAGTTAATAAATATAAAGTAATCCCGGGATGGAACCGAAGGGTTAAACAAAAACATGAAATTGCTAGACATGATTATTTGAAGTGGGTGGAACTTGGAAGAAAGTGAGACACACAGGAATATTTAAACATGTTGGAATCTATAAAATAATTTAAAGGTATCTTAACAGTTGCATAAGAGATAAACATACGGAAATGTGTCAGTCTATTGTAGAAAAATTTGCTGATAAAAATAAAAATCAATTTTGGAAAGAAGTAAAAAAGAAGAGAGGGAAAGCGAAGATTTCTAATATAATTGATGGAGAAACCTGCAGTACACAAATTACGAATATATTCGCAGATAAATTTCTGGGACATCAAGTTCAAAGAAATGAATCGGATGAAGTTGATCTTCTTGATAAAGTTAAAAGAGCTTGGTCAAACGGTACAAAAATGCATTTAAAAATATCGAAAGTTTCAATTAGCAGAGCGCTGGGTAAATTAAACAATGGAATAGGCCATGATGGGATTCATACTGTTCTTTTGAAAAACGCTTCCGATAATTTACTAGATATTCTATCACAGTTTTATAACGCAATATTCTCCCACTGCTATATGCCAGTCGATATGCTTAAAGGGAATATATTTCCAATAATTAAAGAAAATAAAGGAATATTAGTGACTCTTCAAACTATAGACCTGTGATGCAGTCATCATGTTTACTGAAGGTTTTTGAGATTAATTTATTAGAGGTATTATCAGAAAAGATTAGTATTAATGAAAGGCAATTTGGTTTTAAACAAGGAATATCAACATGTGATGCATGTCTCTTACTTAACCCGTGGAGCCCCGGCTAGTTTTGTAATGTTTGCGCACCAGAACCCGGCCGGTTTTCAAAAAATGGTTTTATTCCAGAAACAATAGCGAATGGGTTAGGAATGAAGGAAAAACCACGAAAAACCGCTCAAAAAGCTTAAAAAATGGTCCTACAGAGCCCCCGAAAACGGATTTTATAAGAGTAAAAAATTGAAGGCAATTATCCCAAAAAACCAGGTTATTGCGCGCTCGCGAGCACGCACGTGGACTTTGAGAGTTTTCAACCATCGGCACGGGTGCGTGGGATACGTACACAGTTCCCATACAAATCTGAGCCCTCTTGAGTGGCTACACCTGAGGTCACGGTCGGCGCAATTGGGGCGACGCGCCAGGCGCGTCTCTGGGGCTGTGCGTTACATACATCGCCGACGCGTCAGGCGCGTCGCTGGGGCTGTACGGGTTAAAGAAGCCATGAAGAAATATTCAAAATATAAACGAGGTGGTATCATAATGTTCGTCGATCTGTCTAAGGCTTTCGATAATGTTACCCATTTTTTATTAGGAAACAAACTTTTAGATAGGGGTGTTCCTGTCGATATTGTTTTTTATGATTATGCATTATTTACGTAACCAATATGCAAATGGCTGTTGGAGGGACCACCAGAGTCGTTTTTATCCTGTGGAAAAGGGTGTTCGGCAGGGAGGTATACTTTCTCAATTTGTATTTAAATTGTATATTGACGACATCATTAAACAAATAGCTAACATAGAGCATGGCTTTAAATTAGGAACAACTATAATGAACATCCTCGCTTACGCTGATGACTTAGTATTAATTGCCAGAACAACAGACACAATGGAAAGTCTCTATAAACATTTGTCTACTGAACTTGAACATCTTGGTTTAGAAATAAATAAAGGTAAATCTAAATGCATGAAATGTAAGTCACACAGCACTAAAAATAACGAATGTACAATACAGTTAGGTACAGATATATTTGATGTCGTTGATAAATATAAATATCTTGGACATATAATACGCTCGGATCTGCAGGATGAAGACGATATGGAATTTCATCTCAAGAAATTTCACGCTAGTTTTAATAGCATTTTAAGGGATTTTAAACATGTAGATAAAAATATGTTTTTATTTCTGTTTAATTCTTATTGCATACCTGATTACGGACTTTGTTTATGGAACAACAACAATGTCTTAAGAGTAAAACTTTTCAAAGCATTTGAAGTTGCTTTTTCAAATGCATTGCGTCGCATAACTGGTGCTCCCTCTTACGGCAGCAGCCACGAGGCGGCCGAGTCCTGTGGTGTGTTATTACTGAGACATCACCTGCCTCATGTACAAGCTCGTTTTTATAAAATAATTTTACATTCCAGATCATCTATCATCAGGTTCAATCTCCCGTGGTTACAACTTGGATATTTTTGTACTTTTATTCACAATACATTTCGTGATTTTTATAATATATCAGCCTCACATAATGAACTAGACATAATTATAGCAAGAATTCATGGGGCACAGAGACACGAAGCTCGATGACCTCCCGTACTGTTACCTGGAGCCAGGTTATGATCTCCATTTTGTAACTCTGATTCTATATTTGTAGTCGATTTGTATCAAAGTTATTTGTATTAACATTATTTTTAAGTACACTGAGTTTACTGTGAATCGAAGTTATTTGTATTAAAATTATTTTTAATTACAATCATTGTACTGCTAATCAGAGTTCTTAATTGTCATTAAATTTATGGTTTGATCCATTTTTATTATGTCCTGCTTTTAATCTTTGGTTCCTTGTGTAGTATGATAAATTAACCAATATATAAAATCAGCAGGAGCACCTCTTTGTCTTTTAGTATAACGAGGTACGACACCAGCTATACTCTACAGTTATGTAAAAGTATGTTGATATTCATTCATTTATTAATTTTTAGAGCTATGTTTTCCTTTTACTTTGAAATTTCTCATTTTATTATTTTACTTAGAAACTTTTTACTATAATGTATTTGTATGTAATGTATATGCTAATAGTATGTATATTGCGAAATAAAGCTGAATGATTGATTGATTGATTGAGTAACTGCATACAATAACTCGTACTCAAACAGCCATCAATATGAGTCAGCCGTACGTGACACCGTGTGGTCTATGGGGTCTGATGGGAGGGCCAATTTTCATATTCAGGTATCGCCACAAATTATAGGGTGTGTGTGAGTGTGTGTGGGGGTGGGGGTGTAAGCGAGAGAGAGAGAGAGAGAGAGAGAGAGAGAGAGAAGACTAAATCAAAGCTAAATTTTAATCGCCAAAATTATATTAATCTGGCACTAAAGGGTTTAAGCTTTAAGATAATAAATTGATAACACAACCCTAACATGAATAATATTAATTGATGAAACATAGCAATTGTTTTGTGCAAGTACATTAAGTTTAGTAGCTGTTGAGAAAGCCATACAGAACATTTATATTATTATTATTAAAATAAACTGGTGGTAGAAGGTCCGTTATAAACACGCATCTAGATCTATTTCGATGCAATTCTCCCTTCTTTAATTGTGTTAAGTAGGTGTAGCAATTACATGCCTCGTCCAACAGTGATTTAATTCGCTCAAAATGTTAGGCAAATGCAAAGGAAAGGGACTTACAATGGGGCCAGACACATAGTACATTACCACAATTGAATTGAATATTTGTTGTATTAACTTATTAATCTAAAATAATTCACATGTATGTGTGCAGTATGTCTTTTAATACAATATAAATGGACAAGTAAACAAGAGACAGAAGTTCTCCAAACGAGGTTTCAGATTTACGTTATTCGTGACTTACAGTGTGCTGGCTTAATAATTCAATAGGGTTGATAGCCCCTGAAGTCATATTTCAACTAACTACCAGTAAGGTATTATTATATTAGTTATTTATATATTTTTTAAAACGGATTCGGATTTTTCGGGGAAATATAATTATCAAATTGTTTGTGTAACTCAGGCTAGGTAGGCTACTGTGTCCTTAAACCGCTTCAGTACCGATGCCGTCCTTCTAACTATATTTTGCTTACTACAGTATTAGACGATTTTAATCAGTTTATAGAGGGCCTCCAGCAATCAAAAGACTTCAAACTATCTCACTTAACCCTTTCTACTACCACAGATACTTCTTATACTGCACAGACTCGTCGAATTAAAGCAAGAATAAAATTTAAAAGATCTTGCTGGTACAAAAGTGGCGAAACTCATATCATCCTGTGTTTGGTGAACCTGCACACTGACTGAAATGCATACCGAATATAAAGACACATTTTCTTTGATTAATGGCAGGTATCCCATTTTTTATGATTTTAACAATATTTGGCCAGCCATTTTCCAGAACGGTATCCTGAGAAATGAACGAAATGTAGATATACATTGTTTTTTACAAAGAGTGGGTCGTACATATTTCAAGTATTAACGTTCAGTTCCGTTTACTGAGTTCTATATGGTCTTGACAACATCAATTTCACAAGTTAAAGCAAACTTTCTTCTCACTAGGGGGCATCACTGGTGTCCCATTACAGCCAATCAACACAGGCATTGATAGTTGATCATGCCTATTAGGTAATTCTCCCGTGTGTATATTTTGCAATCCTATGGAATTAGTCTTGTTTATCTATATACATGAGGTAGCCAATAATCTATTTGTTTTGAAATAATACCTTGTTGAATATTAAAAATAGCTCCATAATTGTATCGTTTATTATGAAAAACAATTTATCTTTGGCAACTAAGTCACGTGACCCGCAAGACCAACAACACCTCTTCATTCCCGAGTGTTGGAGCATGGCGGTACGTGCGCGTGTGTTCCTATCTCAATTTCTTTATCGCTTTATGTGCTTATTTCGTAGTTTATTTTCGTTCGTGTGTGGTAGTGAAGTGTGCATGTATCCTATTCGTGTGGAGGATGTGATATAAAGGACAGGAGACAAATGGAAAGGTAGGTAATCGTGGTTTTCTTTTGTCTTCAATAGGTTGTTGAAGGGTGTCGTCTTTGATTTTGTACTCTAGTAGGCCCCCTCCCTTCCCTTCCAGGCTCCTCCCCCCAACAAATGCCAAGGATGTTAGTACAGGGGACAAAAATACAGGTGGTAGTGGAACCCGTAACCCAGAAAATACAGCTCAGGTAATGAGTAGTGAGAATAGTTCTACGAGCTCAGAAAACATAGTGAGCAAAACCAGCGTAACAAATGCCAAGGATGTTAGTACATGGGACAAAAATGCAGGTGGTAGTGTACCCAGTAACCCAGAAAATACAGCTCAGGTATATAATGAGTAGTGAGAATAGTTCTACGAGTTCAGAAACAAAAAATCAGGGGGCAATGTAAATTACAAATTTAAGATTAAAGGAAAAGATAAGACCCTGAGGACCCACAAGTTATTGACAAATGGGTTAGTAGGGCTGGAAGATATCCTAGGTAAATGTGATGATGAAAAGTAAAAAGAAAAGCTATTTACAGAATGGCTCCCCCTCCACAAACACATGGACAAGGTAATGGGGGGAATAGCGGGTCTGTCTGTTTCGGCAATGGAGGAAGACAAGAACAATGGATACAAAAACACTGAAAATAATCTGGAAAGTTAATGGCCTGAAAAATAGAACTGCTGATATTCACTATAATTATTATTATTATACTTATTGTTTTAAATTGTACTTGTATTACTATATTGATGTAGCCTACTATAATTGTCTAGCTAATATCTACAATTTACAAGTCGTCAAAATGTAGGTAGCTTGGTGTATCCATGATGGGTAATTGGGTATAATTAAAAAGTAATAAATGAGTTTGCCCGAAGGGTGTGAATCTCTGCTAAGTGACCCCAGGTGGGCTGGGGGGCGGTCCGGTTTCCTCGTTAAGAGAAAATCTGTCCGTTTTCCAGCCCTCTGGGGATTGGCAGGGATTAACTACCAGCCCTTGTCTCCTAAACACAGGATGTCATATACTGTCATTTGGTTGTTTTTCTGTATGTATGTAGGGAAAATATTGATTTGTATGTATATATATTACAATATAGACTGGGGGGAAGAAAGTCCAATCATCTTCACCCTTTTGAGTCTCCGTGTATATACATACCTGTATGCAACATTTGTATATCCTGTATTTATACGAACTTAATAAAATAATCAAATAAAATCAAATACAATCGTCGTATTTCCAGGAGAGAGAGAGAGAGAGAGAGAGAGAGAGAGCGAGCACAAAGGAAGCCAAGCAACAATAGGTCTAGCGACCCATCGAGGTTGCTTGCTCTCTAAACCACTGCTGTCCAAAGTGTCCAACAGTGGTTCAGAGTAGGTAAGGGACAATTGGAGAGAGAGCTACAATGGAGCTACATGATACACAGACCACACAGACCTCAAGGTCCTTAATAGGCAGTCTGGCCTTACAAATTATACATATTTATATATATACACATATACACATACATATATATATATATACATACATACATATACATACTGTACAGTGTACACACATACAGTACACATACAAAAAAAAAAAATTCATATCACCCCCGCCATCTGTAGATAGAGGTCAAGCCTTCCCTTGAAAGCGTTTATTGTGTCGCTCTCCACCACTCTCGCTGGTAGTTTATTCCACTTTGTCGCCACACTGTAGGTGAAGAAACTCTTTGTGACATCTAGGTTTGCCTTTTTGTTTTTTTATTTTATTCCATTTCCGCGAGTTTGAGTATTATTGTTTAATGTGAATAGTGCATTTACATCGCCTTTGTCGAAACCTTTTAGTATCTTAACCCACTGAGCCCCAGCTAGTTATTAATAAATGTACCACCAGGGACCAGCCGGTTTTGAAAAAAACAAAAAATCCAGAAACAATAGCGAATGGGTTAGGAATGAAGGAAAAACCACAAAAAATGATCTAAAAGGTCAAAAATTGGTCCTACGGAGCCCCCGAAAACGGATTTTACAAGAGTAAAAAATTGAAGGCAATAAAACCCAAAATTCCGGTTTTTCCGTGCTCACGCGCACGCAGTTGGACTTTGAGAGTTTTCAACCATTTTTATAGTTGCGTGGGATACTTATACAGCTCCCATACAAATCTGAGCCCTCTAGGTGCCATAGGACCGAAGTAATTGGGACTGGAGTAACACTGACGCAACTGTTGCGTCGCTGGGGTTTAGCGTTACATACATTGCTGACGCAAACGCTGCGTCGCTGGGGCTCAGTGGGTTAAAGCACTCAATAAGCTGACCCCTCAACCTCCTCTTTTTTAATGAGAACAGGTTCAATCGTTTAAGTCTTTCTTCATATGGTTTATTTCTTAATGAGGTTATCATCTTCGTCGCTCTACGCTGTACTGACTCGAGTCTTACAATGTCCTTGATCAGATAAGGTGACCAGAACTGCACACCATATTCAAGGTGGGGTCTCGCCATACTTTTGAACAGTGGCCCTATTACATTCTCATGTTTATATGTAAATTTTCGTTTAATAAAGCCCAATGCTATGTTTGCCTTATTTGCAGCTGCTATACATCGGTCGGAAGTTTTTAGGTTTTCAGATATTAGTACCCTTTTACTACCGTTGCGGTTTTTATTTGTTTGCCATTCATTTCGTATTTGTATTTCATATTTCTGCTACCAACCTGCAGCACCTGACATTTATCGACATTGAAGGGCATCTGCCATTTTTTCGACCACTCTGATATCTTGTTTAAATCAGATTGCAACGCATTTCTATCTTCTTCGTTCAGGACCGTATTTCCTATGTTTGTATCGTCGGCGAATTTGGAAATGGTGTTGTTTACCTCTACATCAATATCGTTAATGTAAATGATAAACAGGACCGGTCCAAGGACTGAACCCTGTGGAACTCCACTAGTGACAGGCTCCCACTCCGATTCCACTCCATTTATCACCACTCTCTGTCTTCTGTCTGTAAGAGAGAGAGAGATAAATGGGGTAGGGGATGAAAGAGGAGACAAGTAGGTGATAATTGGTGATGTCTTTATAATTATGATATTCATGGTTATCCCAACACACACCTAATTTCTGTATAGTTGAATACTCCCACTAGCCCTCCCCCACCCCATTTTCTTGTTCCCCTTCACACCTTTCGCTATTCCTTCTGTATTTCACTGTTCCTTCACCAGTCCCATTTAATTTACACCTCTCCCCGCCTCGCACCATTCAGTTGAAGGGTCCGCAGAAGGCTGTCTAGAGGAGCATGATGTGCGGCGATTGTGTGGGAATGACTGAGTAATTAGTAAATATAGGACTTCATAGGCTATCAACCCTTCTGGATTATTAAGCCAGCACAATATCAATACAAAATAGTGTCAGGACTAGAGCCCCTTTTCGAAAACTTTAGTCCATTGGCTGGGTACCGTTTGCGTTCATAAATATACAGTAAGGTGCGGCTGTCTAGTACCAAGTGAAGCTACTGAACACTATAGAACACAAGTCATGCTTCTTTCTGATTTCTCAAACTGCTTAAATGAACCCTCGAGATGCATACACAAGGTAAGCAGCATAGAGTAAGAATACCTAAGAGGGGTGTCTTGGAAAATCAGCCGTGTTAATAGTAGTTGGCCATTATTTACAGATTTGGCTGGAACCCTGCAATAGATGGCGGTAGCGCATAGCTCCTCCCTATCGCGGGAAAATACTTCTGTCGTCTGTTTATTGACAGTTCCTCTCCCTTGCTGCAATGGTGTACACGTGTCTCGTGTAGAGTCTATAGAAACTCATGTAACTTGTTTGCTATCACCATATCAGCCATAGTCATTATGAATACAATGATTTAAGAGTACACTGATATGCAAAATCACTCCAAAGTAGGCCTATTGCCTACACTGAAATGTGAACAATACTCCATTAACCCCTTCTGTACCGTCGTCGTATGTTATATTTTATTCTAGCAATATGTAGACGATTTTATACAGCTTAGAAAGGATCTGTGGTAGTTAAAAGGGTTGATTGAGATAGTTAGAAGCCTTATAATTGCTAAAGATCCTTCCTAAAGTGAATACAATCGATTAGTAGGAGCCAGAATAAAATTAAAAGACGTCGTCGGTATAGAAGGGGTTAATTACATAGGTTACCAAGCCGAACCAAGCCTCCGTGATGATGTAAGGAGGCTTAGGTTGGCCTTGAGAATAAGGATATGGTTTGCAATGGATCATGAAGGCTGTTGATGATTATTTGATATTGACTGTAAATTTATTAACAATGAATGTAGCCTATATGAAAAACTAATCTCAATTGAAGACAAGTATTTACATTGTAATATAAGTTACTAACTTGGAAGTACACAGCCACACTCAATCTTTGGTCAAACATAAATAATATATATATATATCGTATATACAGTATACTGTATATATATATATATATATATATATATATATATATATATATATATATATATAGAGAGAGAGAGAGAGAGAGAGAGAAGTAGTGTACCGGTACATATAATTAAAAAAAAAACAGAATGGAGGGTACATCCGTAGATTTATTCACGTTGAGTAGTTCTGGAAACCTGCAATAGATGGCGCTGAAAATAAAATCGAAAAAGGGTAACTGGCAACGTTTAGAGGCACCTTTTTATTAATAGAATGCATAGGAAGACTCCTATCTCCTATACACAATCTCTGGTAAGCAGCTTTAAAGACGATTCAGTTTAACCCGAGATAGCCTAGCTTCGAAAACAGCTTGTTGCAATGAAAAATTGTGCTTCGGCGTTTCATTGAACTGTTGAATATTATATACTGTATAGTGCCAGCGACCGTACCTTCCTCCACCTCCCCCCTTACCTCTCCCCCTCCCCCTTACATCTCCCCCTCACCTCTCCCCCTCCCCCCTTACCTCTCCCCCTCCCCCTTACCTCTCCCCCCCCCCCTTCCCTCTCCCCCTCCCCCTTACCTCTCTCCCCTCCCCCCTTACCTCTCCCCCTCCCCCTTACCTCTCCCCCTCCCCCTTACCTCTCCCCCTCCCCTTTCTCTCCCGACGCCTCTCCACCTCACTCTTTATTATAATACTGTATATACTAAACTTAGGTAGTGTTAAAAATTATCTTTAATATCAAGGTATTACTCATCTAACTATATAATTATTATGTAATGACATAGTTTAAGCTAGAAATAGGGTGAAGATTGCGTATGCACCTTCGCCCTTTTGAGATAATGTAACTATGATACTTGTGTAACATTTGTACTTTTCTCAATAAAACAATCAAATCAAATAAAAAATAAAAAATCTCTCGACACAGGATGTCATAATAAATTATTACTGTCATTTAGTTGTTTTTTCTGTATGTATGTAAGGAAAATATTGATTTGTATATATATATATATATTACTATATAGACTGGGGGGAAGAAAGCCCAATCATCTTCACCCTTTTGAGTCTCCGTGTATATACATACCTGTATGCAACATTTGTATATCCTGTATGTATACGAACTTAATAAAATAATCAAATCAAATAAAAAATCTCCACCTCACATCTTTCCTTCCCTCCCCACCTCTCCATTTTTTGTATTTCTTTCCACTCCACCTCCCTTCTTCTCTCCTCACTTACCTCCTCACATCCTTCTTTCTTTTCCCATCTCTTTCCTTCTCTCGTTACCTCCTTCCTTCCTTCCTGTCTTACTTATCTCCCTCCTTCGCTCCCCACCTCCCACGTACTACCTTCTCTCTCCACCTCCCACCTTCTCTCTCCACCTCCCACCTTCTCTCCCCACTCACTTCTGTCTAACAGTAGGCTACTATAGTGCGGTTGGGAATATGAACATGATTAGATTAATATCCAGTATTCGAGAATGGATAATAAGTCGTAGGCGTGTGCATAAACCTTTAACCGTCCTGGTGGTGTAATGGTTAAGGTGGCAAAAATATGTGTGTGATAACCCGGGTTCGAATCCCGGTGGATCATATATACTTTAATTAATTTCATTGGGGGTGTGGTGGTGAGATTAATAAAAATAATATTATCCTCTACACCTCACAAGGGACTGGAATTCCCGAAAAGGAGCTCAGTCCTGACGCTATTCAGTATATCTTGACTTCCAGTGTGCTGGCTTAATAATCCAGAAGGGTTGACAGCCTCTGAAGTCCAATTTTAACCAACTAACTAAAGCCTCCCTCATCCCCTCTTCCTCTCCCTCCATCACTCAATTGTTCGCAACAACTAACCAAATTTAGTCCAATCTATTTTTAATTTAATCGAACATTTTTGCAAACCAAACGTAACATCTCTATTATTGTGCTACTTCTTTACCAAAAGGGACTGGGGTTCTCGAAAAGAGGCTCCAGTCTTGAAAATATACTTGACTTGCAGTGCGCTGGCTTAATATTCCAGAAGGGTTGATAACCTCTGAAATCCTATTTCAATTAATGTTTTACCTAAAAGTACCGTAAATAAATGTATTTCATAACACTACTTCCTCTGCGTATGTTGCTTTCTCTCTCTCTCTCTCTCTCTCTCTCTCTCTCTCTCTCTCTCTCTCTCTCTCTCTCTCTCTCTCTCTCTCTCTCTCCCTGCCAAACCAAACACACCTGGACTTGTCACCCTTACTGGCTGTCAATTACAGAGAGAGAGAGAAAGAGAGAGAGAGAAGTGGAGACCAGAAACACACAGAAAGATATACAATCAAAGAAATACACATACATGCAGACTGGAAAGTAGAGTTATGGAAGGAAATTATTTACGGTACGTTATGGCTATAGGAAAGAAGCCAGCAGGTAAAATACATGGGAAAGAGAATATTCTATATGTTGCTTAATGTACAGTACATACATAATAGATGTATCGGATGGTGGTTAAAAGCGACATTTGCTCGCGCATTTGGGGCTAGCAACACGTATTATGAAAAACATGTAGGGAGAGGGGGTCAGACGTCAGTTGGACTAGATAATATTATTTTTATTAATCTCACCACCACACCCCCAATGAAATTAATTAAAGTATATATGATCCACCGGGATTCGAACATAGATAATAGCCGTCAGGCACCTGGTTCAGGGAGTCGGTGTATTTATGAAGGGCCATGCCTAGACATGATGTATGCGGGCATTGTGTTGTGCTCGGCTGCGTGTCTGCCTGCTGAGACCGGAACCTCTCCGGGAGGTCTAGGACCTAGGAGTCTTTTGCTGGGGACCCCAAGAGGGCCTTTGATCTCTGGGTCTACTCCTGGACGATCTAGATGTGTGTGGATTATAATTTTAATATATTTTATTGCTTCTGTTCGGCATCTGACCCGAGTCAGCCACCCTCAGCTATCGGGTATACGTGCCTGAGTATACATACATACATATTTACAGTACATGTATCCATCACATAACTTACTTTTTCTCACTTTACTGACTGACTGACTGACTGATTTATTCACCCCCACATTATATCGAAGGATAACAGGCTTCTCACAATACGTAGACGGAGGTCTACACAAATGATGAAAAGCAAAAAGGACAATACAATTGCAAAGGGAGAATGGTGAGGGGTGGAAGATTAGTTTGAAAGAAAAAATCATAAAATAAATAAAAAAAGGGTTATAAATAGGTTGGAAATTAAGATTGTAAAAGGGTGGGAAGGGAAGGGGGAAAAGTGTGTTGGTGAAGGTGGCGGGTCCTCTGTTGTCTTACCTTACCTTTACCTTTTGATGTGTTCGCCACTCTTCTAGTGGCACCGAGGAGCGCGACGCCCCTCGTTATGGGTGGTGATTTGGTGCAGCAGACTGTTTGAAGCGACAGCTCGCTCCCTTGCGAAGATGGGCTCGTCTGGCACATTTTGCAGTTCGACATCGAGGGCTCTCTTGAAGTTGTCTGAAGAGACATCCCTCATGTCTCTTACTCGCCGTGGGAGTTTGTTGAAGAGACGTGGGCCTCTGTGTGATAACCAGCCCTCTCTCAGAGAGCCCATAGCACCCCTGTTATTCATCCGGGCGATATCGCATTCTCAGCCTCTCCTATCACTGAATTTCGGTTCCATGTCAGTTGAACCAGTGCCACTTTAGCCAGTGCTAACTCAACCAGTGGCCACTTCAACCAGTGACCATTTCAACCAGTGACCATTTTAACCAGTAACCTAACCTAACCTACCTAACCTAACCTAACCTAACCTACTGGTTAAAATGGTCACTGGTTGAAATGGTCACTGGTTGAAGTGGCCACTGGTTGAGTTAGCACTGGTTAAAGTGGCACTGGTTGAAGTGGCACTGGTTTAACTAACCTGTCACCCTGAATTTCATGACTATTGGAGTATGTAGGTTTGGTACTAAACCCTCTGCGATTTTCAACGTGTATAATATTAGGTAACGTTCTCTTCTACGTTCCAGCGAGTACAGTTTCAGTGCTCTTAAACTCTCCCAATAGTGTAGCTGTTTTACCGAACTTATATGCGAAGTGAAATTTCTTTGTATACTCTCTAAATAATTTATTTCACATGCTTTGTATGGGGATGTAAATACGCTACAGTATTCAAGCCGTGGTAGCACTAGAGATTTGAAGAGCGTTATCATAGGTAATTCACCGCGTGTTTTAAATGTACGCAAAAAGAGAGAGAGAGAGGGGGTGGGGGGGGGGGGGGGGTCGGAGATTGAGATAACAAAATATATAGCTGGAGAGAGAGAGAGATAAATTGATTTTGGAGGACATACGACAAAATGGAGAAAGCAAGGTAAACAGGAGAGCATGAAGAAAGAGAGGAACAAACAGATATATTAGTATTAAACGAATGGTCAACGAAGAGAGAGAGAGAGAGAGAGAGAGATAGAGAGAGAGAGAGAGAAAAAATTCTTAAGTGTAGTACCGAAACGAGCAAGATAGCCAAGATATTTAATGAAGCAGGGAACACAGAAGGAAAGTGTTGGGGAGGCATTTGGGGAATTTGGAGAGAGAGAGAGACAAATTACAGAGGAGGTTAAAGAAGAAATTGAAGTATGTACAGTACATCATAAGATTAATTGATTAGATAAATGGAACTAAATTAACCTATTTGAATACACACAAGCCAAACAGAGAATCTTACATTACTGCAAAAGCCTATACAGGTATCACAAGGAACGAAAAGAGCCACAATGATAAATGGGTGCCAGTGTGTAACAAGGTGGATGATGTATGTCCAGGATCATTACTCCTATATTTCATTCCTTGAGGGCTTGACACATTGGCTAGTTTAACGGGAGATTTCCACCTGGAGGATTTTTGCTTGACCCCTTTCTCCCTCATGTTTAGCCCCATTGTTTTTTTAATATTTTAAGACGTTCGCTCCATTAGTTTGGCGATTTTAACACATTACGAGCGGGTGGGTCGGTAACTTCTATTACCTGCCATGCGGGTGGTTTTACCCTAAATGGGGTTGTTTCCGTGCTCTTTTTCATGCATAAACAAGACCCAGAGCGTAATACAAGTATCTATCCCTGAAAGGGCGTAAACAGAGCTTTCCAATGATACCCGAACCATCCTTCTACGACCACTTGTTCTCTTGCAACGATCGTGCAACACGAGTGCAAAAACCCCAAAATAAGGTAATTTCCTTACATAATTCCCTGCGTAGCGAGTGAGAGAGGGTGGAGGAGGGTGTAATAAATTTCAGTCGACCCACGGCGGTGGTGGCGAGCGGTCAGGTGGGAATCTATGCTCCTCGCACCGCTCAGCTCTCTCTCAGAGCACATTACGTGCTCAAAATTGCACTTGACATCTGTCGAGGCCCGCATATGGGCACGTTTTCTTTAACTCAACATATGTTGCGCGCCGATGGTTAAGGGTTAAGAACCCTCGCCCCATTTCTGTCAATTTTAAGACCATTCGTGCCATTTAGGTGTCGATTTTTTCCTGGCGAGCGATAGCGAGCCTGTAATTTAAGGGGAACCGGCCTTTGGCCGGGACATTTTTCTACCGAAAAATGTACAAATTTATCTTGAAAGGGGGTCTAGGGGGAGTAATTTTAAGGTTGCTGGAAGTCTAGATAATCAACTAAAAACCTCCCGTTAATCAAGCGTCAACGTTATTAATGCTTTCACTGGGATAACACCGTATTTATGTTTATGTTTCTGGTCGTGATGGTGTAATGATTGTTTAAGATCTGTATGTGGTAGCCCAGGTTCGAATTCCGGGACGAGCACATGTTTTCATAAATTTCATTGGGAGGTTAGTAGTCATTTTCAGAGCTTCCGTGACCGTGTTTAGGATAACAAAGTTTCTCAGTGAATTTAACAAGGGCAACTGATACTAAAAAAAATAAGCCCCCATACACCTCACCAAAATGACGGGAAAGTTGTTATTTTAGACGTTTTTCAAAATGGCCGCCGCCGTCATCTTAAAAAATTGATAAAGTTCTATTTCTTGAAGTGAATGGCCAAAAATGACACTTTTGGTGTCTATTCCCACTAATTTTGGTGTCAGAAGATCAATGGCATGGCACAATTAAAAAATAATTAATAAATAATTACCAAATAATTAGGTAAATAAGAAAAAAATTAAGAAAATCAATGGGATGGCATAATTCATGATTTAGAGTCCCATTAACCTCAACATCTAAGACAAATATGATGTTAAATCCACTGAGAAACTTTGGTATCCTAAATTAATAAAACATGAGACCTACTGCATTAAGATGCACTATCACTGCAGGACAAATATGATGCACAACTGTCAGAATCACTTCCGCTGTCATCATCGCTGCTCTCCATTTGTGGATGACGGAGTTTTTAGAAGATCCAGGAATGATGGAAGTGCAGGTTGGGTATAGCGTACTGGGAGGCATAAGCTATTTACAAGGTGCCATCCATGGCCAATTGGTGATGGATGATTCTGAAGCTGGAAATTCTTCTGCAGATATGTGAGGTAATTGGTGCGCTCTAAGTGTGGTCGTAGACTGTCAGAATCAGGTACCAGTCTGATGATCTTCTTTTTCTTGAGTACTGACCACTTTGCTGCTCTCACCTCTGCTAGGGTCTTGTGTTTGGTGTCACAATAGATGTACCGGATAACAAATTTCTGTAAGTCATTGATGATTTCCTGTGTGACTGGGATGATTTTGCCACAACTTTTAAGGAGGTTGCGAGCTTCTGATGATTTTTCTCCACGGTCAACAATAGTTTTCTTGCCTATTCCATAAAAGCCGGAGTTATGGTCGCATCCGGTAAGAACATAAAGTGGGATCAAAGACTCCGCCATTGGCTCACTACACAAACACCGAGCATTTATCAGCTGAGATTTGCGTTTCAAGCACAAGAGTCCTGATATTTGCCGAGCCACATAGGCTGCCTGAACGTAGTTATCAGTATCTTCAGTGTCTATGACAACTGCTTCTGTATACCCTTCTGACCGCAGCTTACCATAAAGAGTGAACAGAGCTGTGTCTGCTTCTGCATGGGCGTATGTGAGATTCTGCAAAACTTCATCTGTGGTGAGATTCCTTGCTGGTTTGCCAACAACACAGTGTATGAGCTGAATAGTGGTTGTAGATGCCTTTCTTTTGAAAGCAGCCTTGATAAATGCTTGAAGGCGAACTTTATTCTCTGGCTTACCAAGAAGAGCATGAAAGTCTCTATTAGAAGGAAATTTGTCCTCTGACTTCATAAACACATTGCAAATGGACTGATTTTTTTTACGGTGTTGTCGTTCACTATCTTTGATGGAGAAGTCTTGCTCGTACGAGTCATTAACCAAGATAACACATTCTGCATTCGAATGTCTATTCAGGAACTGTGTCCAGATGTTGTTCATCCGTTATCCTTGGTCTGATGGGTGGTTCACCACGCTTGACTGTTTTGTATGGTTCAATTCTTTGCATCTGGCTCCCAAGTTCTTTGAGGCTATCAGAGAGGTACGAAGGCAAGGTGCTATTTGCAACTGGTCTATCATCATCTAGGGTAGGTAGATTTAGCTTAGGTAGGTCTGGCTGAACAAACATGACATTTGTACGATATGATTGGCCACTTCCAGTCAAAGTGTCACTTTTGAAGTTATCGTTGTCGACTATACATATTACCGGTGTTCCTTCAGAAAGTTCAAAAGGACACTCAGTTGAATGCTTCAGGTCAGTAACTGCCCAGAAATCTCTAAGCAAAAGCACATCATTGTAACTGATTCCCAGGCCATCCTTATGTAATATGTCTACCATTTCTCTGCTCTTTGTCATACCATGTAGCAGTACACCGAGGTTTGTCGCAATTGCAGTACGTCTTCCAGTGATGTAGCTGGTCAAAATAGATGCAATTGATCTGACTTGGGGCTTGTCATCGACTTCAGACTTTGGGGGGTGCTTTAACCAAGTGATGAGCTTCAAGAGGAGATCATTCAGGTCTTCATATTCTTCTAGCTCATGTATGTATGGAGGCCAAGGAACAGTTTTTGTTTTGATGATCTGATCTCTGAGTCGCCCAGCTACATTCTTCACCAGCTGATCGTCACTTACACCTAGAGAGGATATTGCAGCCTCAAGATATGAACCTGCAGCTCTTGCATCATATACCAGTTCACTCACATTCTTCTGACCTCGTTCATGAAATGCTATGTCATCTCCAAATTCCTTGATCAGAATTTCCTTCACGAAACTGGACTTTGCTGTGGAATAGTAACCATAATTTGAAGTAATGCCTTTGTAATCCTGTACAAGACCTTGCAGTGTACGGATTTCATGATCTTCAAAGATAACTTGACGGACATGATGAAAGAAGATATTTTGGGCCTCTCGAAGATTAACATGTTGCAGATGCTCTGTTTTTTCATCAGGAAAAGACTCCTTCAGAGGGTTGCTGACATAATTGCGCCAACATTCACGATGATAACGAATTTCCAATCCAAACGCCGTTCGACTGTCTGGGATAGATGCAAGTAGGGTATTCAATCTTTCTCTTATAGGCTCATCTGACAGACAAACTGTATGCAACTTGAACCGGTTCCATGCGTCTACTGTTGACAGCAGCAAAAGTTTGGACTTGCCAGGATTACTGTTTTTGTGTGGTCCTTTCATACACCACACACAAAGATTCTTATCATGAACCACTCCAGTACTAGAACGAAGCTTTTTAGGCACATTTCCTGGGAGTTGTTGACTTGAAGTTGATGCTTGAACTTCTTCCTGTTCAGATTTCCGTTTACAATTCTGTGCTTGCTGAATATAGCGATTACTACTGATCTGGGTGTAACATTTACTATGCATGTACAGGCCTTTAGGCCCCTTGTCCCACTCCACTGCTGCATAGGCATGCTGAAATTTATCAAGTTCCTTCCACCGAAAACACTTGCTCCTTAGATTCTCCCACTTTGTATCAGATGTCTTGTCCGTACTATCATCAGCTATACAGGGATGTTGACATAATATGCATTTTAATCCAGGTCCTGGGTCAGGCACATCACTAACTCCTCTACGTTCCATGCTTATGATTCTTCACGCCAAATTCGATGCAACAAACCTGAAAAAGAAGGAATTGATCAGTCAACATTCTTGGTTTACATTTTAAATTATATATTATATTATTTGAGTAAGTTTCAGAGGATCCGTGACCGTGTTTAGGATACCAAAGTTTCTCAGTGGATTTAACAACATCATATTTGTCTTAGATGTTGAGGTTAATGGGACTCTAAATCATGAATTATGCCATCCCATTGATTTTCTTAATTATTTTCTTATTTTCTTAATTATTTGGTAATTAGTTATTAATTATTTTTTAATTATGCCATCCCATTGGTTTTCTGACACCAAAATTAGTGGGAATAGACACCAAAATTGTCATTTTTGGCCATTCACTTCAAGAAATAGAACTTTATAAAAAATTTAAGATGACGGCGGCGGCCATTTTGAAAAACGTCTAAAATAACAACTTTCCCGTCATTTTGGTGAGGTGTATGGGGGCTTATTTTGTTTAGCATCAGTTGCCCTTGTTAAATTCACTGAGAAACTTTGGTATCCTAAACACAGTCACGGAAGCTCTGGAAATGACTCTACTGGTGGTTGGTGTTGAAAGTGGAATGAATAAAACATAATATTATAAAAAAGGTAAGCAGCTGAATATAAGTTTCGAGTCTCAGAATTCCTTCCTAAAATATAATCGTTTAATTTAAGGATAATAAAGAAAACTGAGAACAAAAATTGCATAAACTGTAAACTTGGGGGCAGGGGGCTAGGAATCCTCTTCACCTTGTAAAATGTTCCTACTCCGAGACATAATAAGGGGCGAGGAAACGCGAAAGTGGTCCCGGACCCTAACTTTAAATTTTGTTTCTGTAAGGGCTCTGTCTCGAGTCGGCCACCACCAGCAATGGGGTATGTGCCTGACTATATACATACATACATAAACTGTATGCGTGTTATAAAGTAACGTCTCGGTACAATTACAGACGAAAATATATAACTTGAAGCAATAAGCCTTTACCCGATTGTTTACCTTGATTGTACAGTTGGCTAAAAATATCCTCTTATGCCACACTATGTTTACATTGCTTATCTGGCTATCTGTCGAAGATTATTTGATAGCATATTAGTATACACATATAGGACGAAACAATTTCTAGGCAGTAAATTTAGTAGTTAATTTGAAGTTATACAACACTTTCTGATGAACAATTGGTATATGGCGTGATGTGAAATAGCGTGTGGAGCCAACTGTGCATTATCATAGTTGTCAAGTCTGGGGTTATCACCGAGCTCCTGGAATTATTGGTAAATTGAGCTTGATGATAAATGAATGTAGTGAGTACGTTCTTAGGGGTCTATCTATCTATATACTCAGGCTCATACCCCTTAGCATGGGGGTGGCCGACTCGAGACATCCCGAACAGGGATAACACAACACACACACACACACACACACACCCACACCCACACACCCACACACACACACACACCCACCCCACCCACACCCACCAACCCACCGACCCACACCCACACATACACAAATAACACACATCTTGGCCGCTCAGAAGACCCAGAGACCCAGGCCCCAGTCTCCAGCAAGATTCCCAGGTCCCAGACCTCTACGTTCTCAGGGGTAATCTGTCAAAATGTGTGGTGGCAATAATGATAGAACAAACAAACAAACAAACACACAAACAAAACAATCTCTAGTTACTACAGATTAATAACGTTTGGAGACGTAACAGATGTTAACATGATTTAAGGATACCAGGAGATATTCAGAAAAAGGAATGGAAAGAAAGGATTCGATTAATGTTAAAGAATACATTCGAGGTATCAGCAAGCATAATTTGATCCAGAAAATAGAGGATTGTAAGAAGGTAGAGTAAAATATCAAAACGTAAATGGTTGGATTATGATTATTCAGGAAATCCTTACAGTTAAAGCGGCTACAGAAACATGAAACAAGGAACCATAGCAAATGTATTGATACTTGAGGAAAGGATTAATTCCAAATAATTGAACTGGTACCATCGGAATTGATTGTGTTAAGAGGATTCACGGTGGCCCTATACAGTTAAGGGGAGGTTAGTTTGTATTTCTGGACTCCCTTTTCCCTCATGTTTAGCCTCATTAACATTAGCTCCACTAGTTTGGCAATTTTAAGACCTTTTGTGCCATTTAGGGGTCGAATATATTCTGACGAGCGATAGTCAGCCTGTAATTTAGGAGGAACCGGTACCGAAAAATGTACAAGTTTATCTGGAAGGGGAGAATTGGCGCTAATTGTTCAAGATTGCAGGAGGGCTTAGGAGCGAAATATAGACAATTATATATAAACAAATCAATGGACAAGCATATCCAAACCTCCCCTTTAATTAAGGACTAATACTCGCTTTTTTCTGGACCCCTTTCTCCCTCATGTTAAGCATATTAGTTTTGAGGTTTTAAGACGTTCGTTTCGTTAGTTTGGCGATTTTGAGACCTTTCGCCTCATTTTTTTGTCAATACTAAAACCTTTCGTGTCCTTTAGGTGTCGATTTTTCCCTGGTGAGCGATATCGAGCCTCTAGTTTTAGAAGGAACCGGCCTTCGGCCTGGACATTTTTCTACCGAAAAATTTACAAATTTATCTTAAAAAGTGGTCTAGGGGGTGTTTTTCTAAGCTTAATGGAGGTCTAGCGAGGAAACTAATACCTAAATTAATGTATATATATACATAGACCAAAAACCAAGCAGTACCCCCGACAATCAACCGTGCACAATCACCCAATCATCGCTGCCCCACTGTGCCCCCCCCCCCCCCCCCCTCCCCCCCCCGAATCCATGAATACGGGATGGAGCCGCTAAGACAGTACAAGGCAACGGGAACTCTGCGTGGCTTCCCTTGGGACGATGGGCTGAAGGGAAGGATGTCTGTAGGGAGCTTCCACCAACTTAATGCTAAGGAACGCTGGTTTGGTTGGTTTTGGTTGATATGGCACTGGTTGAGAGCTACTGGTTAAAATGGTCTACTGGTTGAGTTGTACGGTGACCGGACAACTCAACCAATAGATCATTTCAACCAGTAGCTCTCAACCAGTAGCAAATCAACCTATACTGTTAGGTTAGGTTAAGTTAGTACTCTATTTTAACACTGGTTTGTTTGGTCTTGATTGATTTGGCACTGGTTGAGAGCTACTAGTTAAAATTGTCTACTGGTTGATTTGTCCGGTAATCCTGTTGTATACCTCTTACTGTAGCAAGAAAATCACGCTGGCGCGATCATATTATTTCGAAAACAAATTAGCAGATGGTAATTCTAACTAGTTTGGTTGGAATTAATATTTTCGTCTATTACCGCATAATATTTATCTTTTCTCTTAATCATAGGGTATCTTGTTTATCTTCTGTTGTTTAATGGTTGATCAAGCACTATCAGACCGCAAGTAATTATTTTGTAACTAATTAGACCTAGCCTAGTTACTGTTCCAAGGGTGCTATCCAGTATTATCTTAAATTCTGTAAGCTATTCAAAACATTCATTCATTCATGATCATCAGCCTCAACTGGAGCACCGTCTCATTCACACAGCATGGAGGCTACTGTATACATATTGCGCAATTCATCCCATAGATGTTTTTAAGCCGAGACTGTTGCGAAATCCTGGAAGCAGAGTGTTGGTGAACGTATGTGGAGCTGTGAATTAGTGGAGCATAGATGTGTAGTCTAGTGGGGCCAGAGGTGTGGTGACTCTTACTGTATACTCGATTTCTGTTAATATGGTGGAAATTAGACTCCCTTTGCAGCTCATTTTTCGATAACTAATGGAAATATATGAAACTGCTATGTCTCTGCATCATATAATTGCTAGTTTTTCGGAATTAGCACCATAGTTGGCTATAAAAGCGTTGTAATAGCCAAGTACTTAAGGTGGGAACACCAATTGCTCGCCAGCTTAAAATAAAAAATAATAATAATAATAAAGTGCACATAAGCTATACGACCAGGTATTGTGTGATTTTTTTAGTTCATATTTTTCGTTCAGTACCGGTGGCATCATGGAAATCATAGGGAGCTCAAGAACATACGTCCACGAATTTACCCTTGCACAATGACGGTACACTAGGGACCACATTCAACCACCAACAAGAAAGGCTCCTCGATTCAATTTCCCTGCATTGAACAGGCTGTATTTCCTCTACCACAAAAGGCTGGAGGACCTTCACATTTCGCAGAATATTTACGTCGGAAGAGATGACGGGATGTGTGTGTGTGTGTGTGTGTGTGTGTGTGTGTGTGTGTGTGTAAGCTTGAAGAAGGGGTGAATGTACCATAGGTTTGTGTATTTTTCTGAAAATGAAGAATATTATGAATTACATTGACACGCTGATCACACAGGACTTGCGATACCAGAGATTCTTATGAAGATCACAAAACTCTAGCATTAGCCAATACTCAGCTTGTAGTTTTTTTTCGATACGGAATACAGTAGATTAACTTATATGTTCTATATTAGGGCAGAGAAGAGCGCGCGAGCACGCACGCCCACACACACACACACACACACAAAACATTATTAAGAATATTTGTGTTGAAATCCAATCAACACTATTAACAATGTATATAATTATTATAAACATGGCACAAAGACGTAACACATGAATTTGACACTACCTGTGTGAGCCACAGTTTAGAATACAACCTGGAGTAATTAACTTCCCCAGCCGCACGATGACAAACTTCAGCAGGATTCTCATGGTGATGATACAATGTGTTCACTCACGCTCAAATGTCATGTCCCATCTTCACACTGCAACTTTATTGTCCTCATTTCAGTTTAGACATACACTTCTAATAAAATGTCTTAGTTAAAATAGAACTTCAGAGGCTATCCTCTCTTTTGGATTAGTATGCCAGCACACTGCAATTCAAGAGTAACGAGTACCGTCAGCACTGGACCCTTTTTACGAGAACTCCAGTCCTTTCTCCAATATAATAAAACATTCAAAGTTCGAATGTATAGCCTTGACGTTTGGGTGATAAGGGCTTTTGCTTTTACCTTTTACTTGATGAATAAAGAATTGACCGAAACTAATAGATAGATAGATAGATAGACCTCTTTAAAATGCGTTGAAATGGAGTGTTTTCGGTTAGGTTAGGTAAGTTAGGTTAGGTTAGGTAAGTTAGGTTAGGTTAAGTTTTATCTAGATAGTTGTATTTAGGTTTAAAAATCGAAAAATGTACTCGTAAGCATGCACAAACAACGTGTGTACCGATAAACACACCACCGCTTGGGTGTGTGTGTGTGTGTGAAGCCCTCAGTAGTTCACAGTATTATACACCTCGAACGTCCCTTGATTTTGGCCCTGTCACTCTTTCAACTCAGGGTGAGGCACTCGCTGCAGCCTTTTGTCTCCCTCATTCAGATAGAAAATAAAAAAAGAAAAACATCCTCCATAACTTTATAACCTTCACCACTTCAGTCTTCCAAGAAAAAAACAAAAAAAAATCCTCCACAACTTTATAACTTTCACCACTTCAATCCTCCAAAAAAATAAAAACACAAAAAAAAAAAACACTCTTAACAACTTAATAACCTTCACCACTTCAGTCCTCCAAGACTTCCAACCACTCACTCATTTACTAACATACGAGGTATGAAGCCTCCAAGTCTATATCATACACACCTACCTCTTCCACAACTTATATAAAAACCTTCACCACTTCAGTCCTCCCAGACCATTGCACACTCCCACTTACGTCGTGGTCTACTAGACAAGGCGTTTTCATCTTTAGTTCCGAACTATAAACAGAACAAAATAACCCCAACCACAACAAGAATCAAGCGTCTCCAGTCTACATTATACACACCTACCATCTTCCTCGAGGATATGAAACTTTTCCCTCACATTCTTCTTCCCCGCATTATTTTAATAAACTCTAAACAATGTTCTGGGTAAACTCTGGTGGACAAAAGTGTGTGATACTTGGTGGTGGTTTATTATTAAAATGTGGTGACAGGAGCTGTTGGGGTTCTGGCTGAGAGAGAGAGAGAGAGAGAGAGAGAGAGAGAGAGAGAGAGAGAGAGAGAGAGAGCGAGAGCGAGCGAGAGAGAGAGAGAGAGAGAACGTAAGAGATGGAGAGAGTGAGGGTTAATGATTGTATGTTATCATAGAAGTAAAATATTATGTAAAAAGCAAAATACTCGAAATAGTTATTCATGAAATAATGTGAATATTTAATTAGAGGGACGAAGAGAGTAAGATTAAGGGTACAGTTGACCACACAAAAGTCGTACACGCTCGATGATTTTATGTATGAATGTACTATTGTGGACATAAGTCCTGCTACACATGCCTGGCAGAGAATCGCGAATTGTGTTGGTAACATTGTGCTCCCCCCCTCCCCCATACCATCCCCGCTCTTTCACCCTCTCTCAGCATAAGCCCCTCCTTCCCTCTCTATACTTCTTTCTTGTTTCACGTCTGCAAGTCCCTTCCCTTCGATCACTTTCCACCACAAGAACCACGGAATGACGATTACCTTTCTTCTTTCTCTCTATTTCTCCATTTCCCATCGAATCATTGTAGTTTTATGAATGCACGAATTGATAAGTCGAACATAAGGTGGTGAGAATATGTAAGACAAAACAAACTATAATTTGTTAACTATGATAAATGCATAATATCAATATGTCTATATCTATAACCACGTCGTGTGAAGTAGCTAAAGGGATGTCGTTGCGTAGTAGGTAAATTTCTATATTATAGAACAAAGAACCTTGGTAAACCTTAGCTAGGCCATGAATGGAGACTTTTTGCTAACCCTTTTGGTACCGGGGACATATATTATATTTCAGTATAGCTATATTCAGACTATTTTATGTAGATTAGAAAGGGTCTGTGGTAGGTAAGGTTATATTTGCAATAGGTTGTAGCATTCTAAATATTAGCCCTTCTTTATCTAAATAAAATCGACTAATATTTGCCAGAATATTTTGAAAAGGATATCACCGGTATTTATCGAGTTAAAATCTCATAATCGTAACGTTAATAAGATGAAGATATTCATGCCCACATCAACCAAGTAGCCTAAATATTCAAGAAACCAACAACCTCGTGGATCATGAAATAGGATATAAATGTAATGGTTAAGGAATCTTGTAAAATGTTAAAATATTGAAATTCACCTAATTTAAAGAACACGACTGTCATCCCTTTATGACATTAAGTAATTAATGTCTAGTTAGTATATGGGTGTATCAAAATAATTGATATTGGGTCAAACAGACCATAAGATACAAACAAAATAATTAGTATATATACTAGTAATAATAATATAATTAAGCTGTCCTCAAAATAGATTAGATTTACATTGTAAAGATATAGATATTGTTAACCCTTCCAGTACCGGTGCCGTCCTATTAACATTATTTTGGCTACTATCAGGCGATTGTATTAAGTTAAAAAGGGCCTCCAGCAGGTAACAGGCTTCGAATAATCTCACTTAACCCTGTATACGTTCACAGATCCTTCTTAAACTGCACAATATCGTCTTCATATAGTAAGAATACAATTGTATATACGTCTCCAGAACAGAAGGGGTTAAGCACGCAGCAGAAATATTTCGGGTTTGATTACCGTCTTGGCCAACAATAGAGTACCGGTAGGCCTATAATTGTTGGTTTTCTATGCAACACGTCATAAAACTAAGAGCACTATTGATATAAACTTATTAATACACGGGTGCATATATTTGTGAAAATATATTTTGTTTCTAATTATCATTTTATTCTTTGTAACTACTAGCTGTTTACGCTATTAATTTAGTAAACATAATTTTCAAGCCAACATTTCTCAATTCATGCTGTGAATACTAAATGCTAGAGTTGGTTACATATTATAAAAACAAACTTTCTTTCTGCCACGTGAAATTAATGGATTTAGATCATTATACACCCAATGTTCACGTGTTGGCATATAGTTTGTACGCAAAGAGTGTCCATGTATGGCCGAACCTGTTGTATACCAGGAAAATAATACGTCTTCGCTTAGGGTATTATTTACGGTACGAATGGGTTAACCAACTACCTGCTAAATAAGAATCCACCGTAACATTTAGTTACAGAGAGTCTTCAGTCAGTGTTTCTTGTGGTTTCACCATATACTAAATTTCCAAGGCAGTTTGTTTCACATATCTATCTATCTATTGCTGGACTCGGTGATTCCCAAAGAGATAGCCACGAATTAATCGCCCCCATGCACCTCTGTTACCAGTCAATCGACGCCCCTCCTCCCATCTAGCACGACGCCCCTCCTCCCATCTAGCACCGCTTTCACGCATATACTTCTTAACTCTTTCACATATGATTATCATAATAATATGATACAGTGCAGTTATTACTATTTTGAGTTATAAGTTATTTGTTGTTTACAAATTTCAGACGTGCACTTCAATATAACACATAATTGGAAGTAATGTATCGACAATTACAAAAGAAACAATGTGACCTCGTGTCACCATAATATCTAAGGTGATGGCGTGGGTGAAAACAAATATGTGTATGAAATGGTAGTAAATGAAGGCATATAAAGATGAAATTACGCATTATGCGTGCTAATTTATTTCCATTGTTTTGTTGTCCATAATTATTATATTCATACATTTGAGAGCTTGTCCTGCATCACTTAAGCTACTTCACTCGTGGTTAATATAGATATAGAAATATTAGTTCTATAATGTTATCATAATTTAAGAATTATAGTTTACATAGGAATAATTAACAAAATAATCTACTTGCATCCATCATGTTCTTAACATAAAGTCTATATAACAACATCGTCCTAGTAGAGAGTCCAGCAGCCTTCACGATCGATGAACTCCCGTAGTCGGCTGGGCATGGAAGAGACCAGGTCATCGATGAGGCATGGTTTACCTCGGAGCCACTCCCAGACTCGTGTACTGTGCTGCAGAAGCTGCTGCCGGGTCCGCTCCATCGCGGTTTCCCAGCTGTTGACCGTGTTGCCACACGCAGACTCAATGGGAATTAAGTTTGGTGCGTTACTCGGCTAGATCCCATCAGGATCGTTGATACATTTTTCTGGCTATTATTAGGCAATTTTATTCTGCATAGGAAGAGTATATGGAAGTCAGAAGGTTAATTGGGATATTCTTTGCCTTTTTCATTCATACAGGTGGATCCTTCTTACGCTGTATAAAATCGTCTGAAGGGAGCCACAATAAACGGTCAAAATGCGTCATGAACCTCAAGTAGTTAATCATGTTGCAAGGAAAGCCAAAGAATATCTACTTCCTTTCGGACAAGGTAATTCTCTCACTCAATTTTGTTTAGCTCCGTGTTCAACACTTATTACCTCTACCACACATTTAAAAATGGCAGTGCCGGCATTTCTTTCCTTGCTTGTGTTTACTGTATATCCACGTTATTTATGTGTTGTACGTGATATTTTATAGCTCTTAAGGTTCAGATAGCACTTATATCATTATCATTAAACTCACTAAAACTAGGACTTTCCCTTATACTTCAACAATACACAAATCAATCCCTCATATTCTCTCAATATTCTCGGTGTCTCCTTTTCTTCTAATTTCACTTGTAAGGACCATATTACCACTTTTGCTAAAACAGCTTCCCAGAAGCTGGGTGTGCTCAACCGCCTCCGGGGGTTCTTTAGCCCTACATAGCTTCTTGCTCTGTACAGAGGCACAGTGCGTCCAAGTATTGAGTATTGTTCACGTCTGTGGAGGATTCTCTCACACAGCACTTCTTGACAAAGTAGAAAAGAAAGCCTTTCGTCTCATTAACTCACGTGCACTCACCGAATATCTGCAATCTCTATCTCTTTGCCGCAATGTTGCATCTCTCTCCCTATGCTACCACTATTACAATAATCAGTGTTCCTCAGAGCTCTCTCAATATACACCACCTCCTTTACGTAGAGTATGTGGCACCCATCTTGCAACACAACCCCACACCTACTCTGTGCAACTCTCCAACCCAAGAGTGAAACGATATTCCCAAACTTTCTTTTATTCAACAGCTGAGCTCTGGAACTCTCTCCATCCATCCAATCCATCTTCCACTAATCCTAAGACTTGAATTGCTTCAAACTCCCTGTGTCCAGGCATTTTCGCTCGGACATTCCTTGATTTTGGCCGTCTCTCTTTCAACTCTGGGGAAGGCATTTGTCACAGGCAGTTCTGCCTTTTGTCTTCCTCATTCGCATAATAAAAATATAGTTTAACTGTTTATTTAATATATAAGGAACAATAAAGATAAGTTTAAGTAATTCAAGTGATAATGTGATAATCTACAGTGATATCCGAACCTCATGTGCTATAAAGTATTACATGGAGCACATCAAAACGCAGATATAATAAAGTAAACACAACCAAGGGATGAAATCTCGTCACTGTCTATTTTAAATATGTAATAAGTAAAGTAACGCCTGTGATTGGTTAAGTCGCGTGGGTCTTCACCTCTGGCTTACTTCTTAGGTTTATCATTTCTTAATCTCACTTGGGTTTACTTTGTAGTATATACGGTATTAATGTGTTTTATGTGATATTCTATGGCTCTTAAGATTCAGATGGCACTGTAGATTATTAATTAATCATTAAAATTACTAAAACATATAGAATTTAATGAATACATAGGAAAGAATAAATATCATAATGAAGATATTATCAGCTAGCGACTCTTCCGGGCCTGTGAGCTAGGGTATTGATAAGACGGTGAATCATGAGCGTCGATACAAACACCAGTTAGGGGCCAGATGCATATGGTTCGAGTGAATGGAATATCGCTATAAGTATACGTTTTCATTCAGTTAAGGAAGGAAGGGTTACAATTAAAAGGGTTTCATACTAGCTCAATTAACTTCTAAATACCACAGATACTTCCTTAGCTGCAAAAAAACTGTCTAAATATAGCTAATATAAAACTAAGCACAACCCTGGTATGGAAGGGGTTAATCTCAGAGGGAGCAGCACTCGCCAAGGCGGTTAAAATACGCCACATCTCCTCAAGTAAGAAAATAACATGCAGGAATGTGTTATGTGAATCACATTTAATGTCTGTGGCAGTGTGTTTAAGTCCACTAGTTACAAAACATGATTAGATAAGTATGCGCGTACTGTAGTTAAGGGGGAGGTGGGCTAACAGGCAAATGCACACATAACCAAATTTTATAAATTTTGATATTCAATTAATTTAATCGAGGAACCTATTATACGTGTGTGTCAAGGCTCTTTTTTAATAATATATAGACATGAACGATGAACTCCGTGAATATAAACACCATATGAGGAGGAGCACTTTATTAACAACGTTCCGCAGATAGCTTCTTCAGGTCACTGGGAAACGTTCTCAATAAAGTGCTCCTCCTCACATGGTGTATATATTCATTCTGTCAACTTTTCAAAGATATTTCATCTATGAAATCCATCCTTACTAAAGATAGTGGGTTATATGGGCTTATATAATAATAATAACTGAATTGAGATATGAGAATGCAAAAGTAAATTCAAACACCAATTGTATCTGACTTAAATACACATATGGTTAGTAAACTTCCACCTTCGAATGGATAATAAATCTATATATTGTGCTAGTTTTTTATATAATGGCTAATATGAGCGTGAACTGTGTAACGTAATGACAATTTAACGATATGATATTTCATGATAGGAAGCAACTTTGCAGAACATGCATACAAATGCAATAATTCGATGAGAGGGAAAAATAGAGAGACAGAAGGGAGAGAGAGAGGTTATTGCTGGAAACTAAACCAGGGGGAGGGGCTTATAGACATGAAACAAGAAAGAAAGTAGCATAGGGGGAAGGAGGCGCTTGGCTGAGAGAGGGTGGGCGAGTGGAGATGGTGTGGGGGGTGGGGGGGAGCGGCAATGTTACCAACACAATTCTCTATTCTCTGCCAGGCAGGTGTAGCAGGACTTATGTCCACAATAGTACATATGAAAGATTAACACACAAAAACAAATAGTATATATCCGTGAATTTTTCGTAATAATTACCTGTATCATAGCAAACTTCCTACACCAGTGAACTGGTTGATTTTTTTTTTTTTTTAAATCTAAAGGTCGAAATGGTGTTCTGGTTGAGTTGTCCGATCACTGCGATGTCTTATAAAACATATGTTAAATCATTAGTTCCTAAGCCTGAGTTGCCAAGAAATATCGCCTTAAAATATGCTGGTGTTTAATTCGTGTATGGTCTAAACAGTTTTCTAGGAAGTTTTGAACCGTGAGGAATCTTTGTGCTTGTGGATTAGGAGGGGAGTGAATCAGGGTAACTTGAAGCTCCTGAAGGAAACACTGTTTTGTTCTGGGTAGTGTGGTTGGTGAGCGTGCCCGTGAGAGAGTGTGTTACATCGTGTTACATAGATACACATTTTTTATTTTATTTTTTTTTTCTATGTGATTGAGGGAGGCAAAAGGTATAACTGCCTATAGCGAGTGACTCCCCCATAGTTGAAAGAGTGACAGGGCCAAAATCAAGGGACGTTCGAGCCAAAATGCCTGGACACACGGAGTTTGAAGCAATTTAAGTCATAGGAAGAGGGAAAGACTGATTCTGGGAGAGAGTTCCAGAGCTCAGCTGTTGAGTAGAAGAAAGTTTGAGAGTAACGTTTCACTCTTGGGTTGGAGAGTTGCACAGAGTAGGGGTGGGATTGAGTTGCAAGACGGGTACCACGTGCCCTACGTAAAGGAGGTGGTATGCACTGGGATAGCTCTGAGGAACACTGATTATTATAGTAGCGATAGAATAGCGAGAGAGATGCAACATTGCGGCGGAGAGAGAGAGATTGCAGAGAGTTGGTGAGTGGACGGAAGTTAATGATACGAAAGGCCTTCCTTTCAACTTTGTCTAGGAGAGCAGTGTGAGAGGAACCTCCCCACACATGTGAACAATACTCAATACAAGGGCGCACTATGCCCCTGTACAGAGCAAGAAGCTGTGCAGGGGAAAAGAACCCCCTAAGGCGGTTGAGCACACCCAGCTTCTGGGAGGCTGCCTTAGCAAGACTGGTAATATGGTCCTTCCAAATGAGAGCAGAAGAAAAAGAGACACCAAGAATATTGAGAGAAGATGAAGGGTTGATTTTTGTATTGTTGAAGAATAAGGGATAGTCCGCTGGGAGATCCTGACGGGTAGATAGATGGAGAAATTGGGTTTTGGAAGCATTAAAGTTAACAAGGTTTTCTCTGCCCCAATTGGAAATAGTATTTAGATCAGAATTTAAGAGTTCTATGGCTTCATTACGTTTGTCGTTGAGGGATTGCTGGCTGGGGCATTCTAAAAAACTAATGGAGTAGTGCAAGGTTGAGTCGTCTGCGTATGAATGGATGGGAATTAAGGTACAGTTAAGGAGATCATTTATAAAAATTAGAAAGAGAATAGGAGATAGGACAGAGCCCTGAGGAACACCGGAGTTTATAGGGTGAGGAAGTGAACAATGGCCGTCCACAACTGCGGCTATGGAACGGCCGGAAAGGAAATTAGAGACAAAGGCACAGATGGAGGGATAGAAACCGAAGGAGGGTAGTTTAGAAATTAAAGATTTATGCCAGACTCTATCGAAGGCTTTCGATATGTCTAGTGCAATAGAAAAAGTCTCACCGAAGTCCCGAAAGGAGGATGACCAAGAGTTAGTAAGATATGAAAGAAGATCACCAGTAGAGCGACCCTTAAGGAAGCCATACTGGCGATCTGAGAGCAGATTATGAGAAGAGAAATGCTTAAGAAATTTGGAAGCAAGAATAGTTTCAAAAACTTTAGAAAGACAAGAGATAAGAGCAATTGGACGATAGTTGGAGGGTTGAGAGCGGTCACCCTTCTTTGGGACAGGTTGAATGTGAGCAAACTTCCAGCATGAAGGGAAGACGTTAGAGGATAGACAGAGACGAAAGAGTTTGCCTAGGCAGGGAGTCAGCACGGAAGCACAGTTTTTGAGAACAACAGGAGGAACACCGTCCGGACCGTTGCACAGACTTTGCAGCCCCTACTAGGCAGTTTGGACTTAATGATTTAACAATATTTGCTACTAAGTGGAAGATAAGAATAGCAAACCAGAAGGCTCTTTCCCCACCCACCACTCCCTCGAGAGAGAGAACATAAACAAATAAGAGTGTTGGTAGCTTGCTTATAGGCCTAGAATAATATGCATAGACTAATATTTACATGTGTGTGTGTGTGTGTGTGTGTGAAGATAGTGAGGGATAAACCTTTACAACTGCACTCACTTGTGCGTGTGTGAGAGAGAGAGAGAGAGAGAGAGAGAGAGAGAGAGAGAGAGAGAGAGAGAGAGAGAGAGAGAGAGAGAGAGAGATAATAAAAGCTAGAGTGAATCCCAGTTATCTCCCCATAAATTAAATATATCCTTCCTCTTTAGGCCGTGGGCTGGGAGGCGTGCAATCCCTTAGCTTGGCCCCTCGAGGATTACGGGGAGATTTAGCAGTTTGATTTGGTTATCATTAGACGATTTTGTTCAGTTTAGGAAGGACCTCTAAGAATGTTAGAGGTCAACACCAGCTCAGTTATGCCTCTGACTACCACAGATCCTTCCTAAGTTGAAGAAAATGGTCTCATGATGGCCTAAATATACTGTTAAACCGCGTCATAATCCTCAAGGGGTTAAAATGAAGGCACAATGAGGGCCTTTCCGTATTTTTTTTCTTGGTAATTGTGCGTTGATGGGGTTAAAAATATTTGGGGGAGTTTCAAAACGTTTGTTGGGCATCATTTCTGTTGTCTCAGATTACTGCACTTTTGTGTCGACCTATCCTTCCTGTTCTCTTTTTATCCTGTACACAGTAGCAGCCAGAATGAATAAGTATGGTCATTATTGTACCACAAATTAGTAAATCCTTCCTCTTTAAGCTTTATTTCTGAACCCTCTTCTCCCTCATGTATAGCCCCATTAGTATTAAGATTTCAAGACTTTCGCCCTGTTTGTTTGGTGATTTTAAGACCTGTCGCCCCATTTATTTGTCAATGTTCATACCTTTTCTTGCCATTTAGGTATCTATTGTTTCCCCACCCCATTCCTACTTAAATGTACCATATCCCGTGCATGAATGTTATCCTTAGAGGCTCCAGTTATCTGTGAATTACATTATTAGTTATTTGCATTGCTTTGCTAACCAGCAATTGAAATAGATTGCTCTGGACATCCAGTCACATCTGGCGTGGCAAGAACAAAATAAAAAATCCTACCCTTCATCCTAATCTAATCCAAGGCTACCCTGTACAACTTACGCAATTCAACACTGGCAAGCTTGCCTACTACCTGCACTGAGAACGACTACGTTTGGTGACTCCTAAACAGAGTATAAAAATATAAGGTGAAGCTCTACATGACTGGACACAAAAGCATACTAATATCCAGTAAACTGACCACAAAACTTAGTTAACCCATTCTGTACCAGCGACGTCTTGTTTAAGTATATTATGGCAACTATTAGACGATTTTACTCAGCTTTGAAAGGATCTGTGGTAGCTAACAGGATTAATTGAGATAGTTTGTAGCCTCATTAATGGTCAGAGATCCTTCCTAAACTTAATACAATCATCTAATGGTAGTCAGAATATAATGAAAAGGACGTCACCGGTACAGTATGGGTTAAGTTAGTAAAAATAGGATTTCAGAGGCTATCAACCTTTCTGGATTTTAAAACCAGCACACTACACGTCAGCTACATTTTCAGGGCTGGAGCCCCTTTTCGAGAACCCCAGTCCCTTGTGTACATGACTGCACACACAAGCACACACATATCCACTAACCCTGACCACCAAACTATACCAACTTTATCATTATACAGTACCCAACACCTACCAACCCAATCACTATATAATCCATTACTCAACACCTAACACACCATAAATCCCTCATATAACACCACCTTAATTTGATATCCTCTGATAATGATCCACAGAACAAATTTAAGGGGGGATGGGCGTACCGGGTATATATTTGCTCATGTTTATATATGTTTTATTATTATTTTTTAGTTTCATCTCTATACTTCCATCAAGCTTAAAAAAAAACACCCCCAAGACCCTCCTTCAAGATAAATTTGTACATTTTTCGGTAGAAAAATTTCCCGGCCTTCTATAACAGGCTCGCTATCGCTCGCCAGGAAAAAATCGACAAATATATGACACGAAAAGTCTTAACATTGACAAAGAAATGTGGCAAAAGGTCTTAAAATCGCCAAACTAATAAGCCGAACGTCATACAATCTGAAAATGATTGAGGCTAAATATGAGGAAGAAGGGGGACCAGACAAACGACCCATCTCCCCTTAACTTCACTCAGTAATGACCCTGACGCCAGCCTCGCCCCACAATCACTGCACGAATGACTACGGGTGTTTGTATGCTAATTGTACTAATGATGATGATGATGATTTTTGTTTTTAAGTACTTTTTAAGTATCTATCCATATACTCATGCACATACACCCTTTTTATTAAATGTTATTATATATAATATGTTGTATATATGTTTGTTTTTATTATTTGTTTAGCTAGGGGTGGCCGACTCGAGACAGAGCCCGAACAGGAAAAAAACCCACACACAAATACACATATCTAGGTCACCCAGGAGAATTACTACTTTGTATTTGTGTATATCTGTTTACATCAACATAATTGCCATTTACATAGTTTACCTTTCTCGGTTTACTTAAGTTTATCTAATCATATCAATTTGGTGTTTATATAATTATGTCTATCTATCTTTGTCACTTTCTATCTGCTTATATATCTATCTATCTATATGTCTGTCTATGTATATCTATCGGTCCATAAATTACCTTCCTCTGTTTCCTTAAACTATCTAACATCTAGTTGGTGTCTATATATGCATATCTATCTACAGTATATCTCATTCTTTCTAATTGTCTTCCTGTCTATCTATATGGCTATGTATATATATCTGTCCATCAATCAATCTATCTATTTATCTATATATATATATATCTAGCTATCGATGTCTCCCACTGACCTCTCCCTCTAATCACTCCACTAATGGCTATGGAAGTGTTGGCCTTATAATTAATTGGACTGATAATGGTGGGTTTGGTTTGATGACTGGTAGAAGGGGAGTCATTACTGGATGGGGGGAGCTGCCATTTTGATCACAGGGTAGGCTCAATATTAAACCTATTTTATTCGTAAGGATCATATATATTCAACATTATCCTTCCAGCGTTATACTGTATTATATATGACGTACCAATTAACCTGAACAAAATTGGGTTACACACTTTATTTAAAAAAACTTGTATTCACCGCCTCACAGAGTGGATGCAAGCAGACAGTAATATATTTGGATACACTAATTAAGTTACAAATGGGCGCACCATATCAATATCTTGGGCATATTTTACTAATCATAATATGATCATACAGTTTCTTGAGATATGAGTTCAAGATAAACTCATTCACAGAAAAGCGTGACTACAAACTTGCAGTGTGTATGAGTGTGGAGCGAGAGAGAGAGAGAGAGAGAGAGATTGATTTTGATTTTGCCCCGAGGGGCGAGTTTATTGAACAGCGCCCCCCATCCTGTGAGGGGACAACCACTAGTAAGGCGATACATACTGCTCAAAGAGCCATTATTCCACTGAAACAACAGCATCGTCGTCTGGTTACATTCATATTTGTGTTTATAAGTCAGGTTGGCATTATTCAGATGCGTTATTATAGTTTCCTCATTTAATTGTCACATGGTCTGTATATACGTATTTCATTAAAAAAAACAAAAAAAACAAAACAAGCAAGCTTGTAGTGACTGAATTATTAATTGACAGGTTGTAAATAATAGCACTACAGAACTAGTGCAATCGTATGAGGAGACTATTCATATTTTCATTACATCAATGATTATTGAGATCATAGTTAGCTGAATACAATTATTACAAAAATAGGCAATGGTATAAATCAACATAATACATAATTTAATACAGGCGGACATAATCATGATCCGGTTCGTTGTGCACTGGGAGCTAAGGTGTCTTGAGATCGCCTCGTACCCATACACAACGAACGTATTATAGTCTGCATGGTTGGTATCTAATTGAATATACTTAGTGGGTATTTCAAGAATGTCAGGGGGTAAGGAAATGTGATTTGTATATTAGAAGACTGTGATTAACGAGACGTGTAACATGTGGAGGGAGGTGGTAGAAAGAGAGGGATCTCGTTGGGGGTGGAAGTTTCGCTCCCAGGAATTTTCGTTCCTGTGGTATTTCAATAATAATAATAAAATAATAATAATAAGGGGACAACCACTGGTAAGGCAATACATACTGCTCAAAGAGCATTATTCTACTGTAACAACAGTATCGTCGTCTGGTGTTATTATAGTTTCCTCATTTGATTGCCACATATGCTGTATATACGTGCTCATGGAAAAAAAAAAAAAAAAAAAAAAGTGACTGAATTATTAATTGACAGGTAAATAATAGCACTACAAAACTAGTGCAATCATATGAGGAGGCTATTCATGTTTTCTTACATCAATGATTATTGAGATCATAGGAGAGAGAGAGAGAGAGTTACCGTACACAGAGTTACACAGATAGTCAGACCACACAAACCTTGCGGTCCCAACTAGGTGGTCCGGCCTTAATACTACTAGACAGGGACAGTCTATAGTGGAAGAATAGGACAGTAAAGTAGGAGAGAGAGAGAGAGCTAGAGAGCGAGGTAGGTGACATGTTAGCCACCCCGTCTCCCTCATTGTTTACAAAAGGACAAGTGTGGTGTAAACAAATGACCGTCTGTTTCCCTTGGTCCCTGTACAAGCTTATGTTATTGTTCATGATCACCTAATGCGTATTGCGTAAACTATCCCACCAAACCTTCCTCGATGTATCTGACCACATTACCACTGGCAACAAACACATGGTTATAGATCCTGTTCCAAACGAAGCTATATATATATTGCATTGTAAGACTAGCACAATCATGTAGGCTATTATCATATATATAACAAACATGGAAAAATATCTTGTAAGAAAAAACATATATTATTGGTTACCGTCTATTCATTTTACAGTAGCGTAGGCTATTGTATAAACATTTTGGATATGTTCTAGCCCACGATCTACATACAGTACATCTAGATCGTGTTCTAACCTATGAAAATACAACGTTCCATATTTTAGTCTTCACTGTCATAAGTATTTTTTCTCATGTGTAGTTTATTTTAGAATACTTTTTGCACTGGTTCTGGTAAAGTAAAATGTTACGTTAAGTAAGATTAAGTTGCCGAACTTATCTCATAAGAGGTTTTAGTGGCGACAGATTATAAACTATTATTTCAATATTTTATGGTTGATGAATATATGTTAATAACATTGGGAAAATAAGAAGCATCTTCTGAATTTGGTAGCCTCTTGTAATGTCAGCCAAGCTTTAAAACCCCAATTTCTATCTTAACCTGAGTGAACTATTTATGACAGAACAATAATCATTAAAGTAGAAAAGCCCTCCGCCAATCACCGCGCTCCCTTTTACTTTCTTGCACCGTCAGCTGATAATTTTGACAGCTCAAGGCTACAACATGCCACGCCTTGCCCACCAGCCAATCAGCGGCCTCCATTGTCGGAGCGCGAAGCTGGACTTCTTACTTCACGTCAAAAGTCGCTCTCTTTCTCTTCCCGAGCAGTTCCTTCTGATTATCCACAAACCAATACCTCTGTGCCAGCCCTGTACTCCCATAAGCCACCAAAAGAGGTTTATAATCAGCTTCCTAGGACTTCCTTTGAAGAGAAAAGAGAGGAGGTGAAGGAAGCAAGAGTTCAGGGTGAGCGTGCCACCGCGCGTGCCAGCCAGCCAATCACACTGCGGTAGAGCGGGGGGCGTGACTATAAAGGCTGCCGCGCCCTGGTTACTTGGGTGACTCACCCCTCGGAACTCACCGGGTTATCACCTTGCAACCCAGTTGCTCTCTCTCGCCCGGGCACAAAGGGAAACCAGGAACCCACCTTTCCAGCTACCCTGCCCTCAACTAAAGCCACAACACAGACCACCCCTGACCTCTCCTCACTTTCGCCCACTCGGAGGATACACCATCAGTATCCTGCCGCCTGTCGTCACATTGCTAGTCTGCACACACACAGTCAAGCGATTCAAGCGGGACGACAGAAAGTGGACGGAAGTGAGGATTTCCAGAAGAGCTACTGGCCAGCTCTGAGGTGGTAAAGTATAGTTCCAGACACACACACACCTGATCCAGCATACATGAATATATTTGTCTAAGGACCCACATTGGGCCCGCATAAGATACAGGAAGAAAGAGAGATGATGTTGACTAACCTGGTGGTTCCCATAAAATTTGATGTGTCCTTCTAGGACAATACTAAAGGAAAAATAATTTAGACTCCCCTGAATCCATAACAATTATGATGTGTATTAATTAGTTATTTTTGTTAGCAAAGGTGCAATGCCGAAAGAGTTATTATATAGGGTCTGATAGGACAGATTAAAGATTAAAGAGTAAAAGTAAAGAGGGGAGGGAAAGAACAATTCTTTTAGTAAATGAGGCAACCAATAAGTTTAAGGGGAAACAGTTGTTTAGTTGCCTGATAGATCAGCTATAGCTAGGGAAGGACACTAGTCCATATGAATCACTCATTAAGTTGTGTATAAGGAAACTATTAAGAAGGACACTAGTCCATGTTAAATACAGGATTATTAAGTTTAAAAGGGACGCTGTATTCATATTAATCAAGAGATTCTTAGAGGCAGTCTGGGAAAAGCGTTAGGGGTGCCAGTATAACAAGGAATTCCTCAGAAGTCATGTAAAGGAATATAATTGTGAATCTATTCCATGTAGGCGTTTTGAGGCACGGTTTATCTTTTGTTAGAACGGTTATTGATTAAGGTGAAAGGTAAACATAGCATGTTTTTAATAGGGTTACATGAGGGTAAATTCGGAAGGTGTCATTGAGGTACAGATTGTAAACCTATATTGTTGAAGTAACTGGGTGACGGAATCCAATATTATATATGAGAGGGAACTTGTAATCTCAGTCGGTAATTTGTACGATTGTATATCATTGTTGAGGTACTTGTGTAGTAACTACGGTTGTGTCAAAGGAGTAAATAGATTCTATGTGTTGAGGAAATAGATTATATGTGTTATAGCCTTGGTCTTGAGAAAAGATGCAGAAGGCTCAGTAAACGTGGGTAATTCTTAAGAGTAGAAGAAAGAATATAACTTTTGTTTTAGTTAGGTAAAGAGCAAATGTTTCATTAGGCCCTGGTCTCCATAGAAGACACAGCAGGCCTCCGATTAAACTGTTTAGGATTAATCACTACTAACGGGTCGTAGGATCGAATCCGACTTGAGTCAATACCTGAATAGCGGGAATTCAGTTAAGTAGTAACGGGAGCTTTAGGGGTCCAAAGTGCAACCTATCATGAATCGACGTAATATTCAATCCGTGTCTTGAACTCATCTCGGCCCGAGCCAAGAACCTATTATTAGAGTAGTTAGGAAGTTTGTTAAATAAAATATACGAACTTCTAAATGACTGTCGATTTATCCCCCGTAGTAGTAGTAGCGTAACATAATTTAAAATAAATACTACAATCATTATAATATAAATAATAATTATTATAAATAAAATAATAATAAAAAGTTTATTTATATGACTTGTATTTTACACATTTTACAATCTAATGGATGAACATGAGAAATGGATGATCTACATCAGTATTAAAATGAAAATGGTAAGCTCAGATTACAATGTTTGAGCTATTATTTAAATTGAAACAGATACATGTAACTCTTTGAATACCAGCGATGTGTGTTATACTGTATTCTAGCTATACTTAGACGATATTATGCAACTTAGACAGGATGTGTTAATTAAAAAAGTTGGTTGAGATAGTTTGAAGTTTTATTATTGTTACAGGCCTTATAGTGTCCAGAATATGGTGAAACCATAGACCCCTTTACATAAGGACTGGAAACGAGCACTCTCAGAGTTTGAAACTTGGGTCCATTGCTTAAAAGCAGTATCATGAAAGCAGTGGTCTCTCCGACTTTCTTAAACACAAAAATATGTACACAAACACAACTTTACATATAAATGCATGTAATTTCACACGCAATCGTCCATATCCCCGCCATATTGGCGATATAATGTCTCGCCAGAAAACGAACAGCCCAGGATGGTGCCAGACGCCAGTCACCCACGAGACACGTTAGAGGCAACACATTTTTGTTCTGTTGTTCGTTATCTCTCAGCTTCTATCTATCTATCTATTGCCTGACGCCGTGATCCCCGAAGGGGTGGCCACGAACGAACCGCCCCCATGCACCTCTGTCCCCAGTCAGTCGACGCCCCTCCCCCCAACCAGCACCGCCTTCGTTCATGTACTTCCTCACTCCATCCTTCCACCTCATATTCGGTCTACCTCTCCCCCTCTGTCCCTCCACCTCGCTCTCGTACACCCTCTTAGTCATTCTCTCGCTTTCCATACGTTCCATATGGCCGAACCATCTCAAGTTGTTCCTTTTCACACTTTCCAGCACATCTACCTCCACACCACACCTCCTTCTTACTTCCTCATTAGTCTGTCTATCCCTCCATGTAACTCCGCACGCACTCCTTAAGTAATTCATTTCCACTGCTCTCACTCTTGGTCTGAGTCTCTCAACCAACGTCCATGCTTCGCTTCCGTAAGTCAGTGGTCGGGATTACCACACTGTCATGCAAGGACTTCTTCACTTCCATACTGACCACCCTATTTCTTGTTACTGCTTTTAGCGTTCCTACAACCCTCTTCCCCTGTTGTACCCTCTCCCGCACCTCTTCATCCATAGTCCCATCTTTACTCAACACACTGCCCAGATACTTAAAAGAGTTGACGATCTCCATAGCCTGACCGTTCAGCTTCACCTCACACTCTGTGACTTCACCCCTTTCGAAGACCATAACCTTGCTCTTCCCCGTATTTACCTTCAAATTCCGTTTTTCGCACACTGTTCCAAACTCATTTACCAGACCCTGCAACTCCCATTCATTATCACTCATCAGAACTGTATCATCCGCAAACAGCAGTATAGGTAGCTTCCACTCAATTCCCTCCCTTTTCAGCGATACACCAACATCCACTGCTCTTGATAGTATTTCTTTCATAATTCCATCCATATATACAGTAAACAACCACGGGGACATCACACACCCCTGTTTCAAACCAACATTCAGGTCAAAGAACTCGCTCTGCTCACTCTCCACACGTACTGCCGCCTTTGCACCCTCATAGATGCTCTTCACTGCTTTCAGCAACTTGCCCTCTACTCCGTATATTCTAAGTACTTTCCACAAACCTTCTCTATCCACTCTGTCATAGGCCTTCTCCAAGTCCATAAAGGCAACATACACCTTTTGTTTCTTCTCCAGATACTTCTCCACAACACAATTCAGGGTAAAAATCTGATCTACACATCCTCTTCCCTTCCTAAAACCTCCCTGCTCGTCGCCTATCCATTTCTCCGTTCTCACTCTCACTCTCTCAATCACTACCCTACTGTATACCTTCCCTACTACGCTTAGAAGACATATTCCTCGGTGGTTACCACACACTCCTTTTTCCCCTTTGCCCTTATATAGGGGGACTATTATGCCAGTCTTCCAGTCATCGGGTGCACTCCCCTTCTCCCATGCTAGTTTGCACATTTTCCATACCCATTCTATCACTATCTCACCACCATACCTCAACATTTCCCCACACACTCCATCTGTTCCTGGTGCTTTCCCCAACTTCACTCTTTTCATGGCTTCCCACACTTCTGACCTCCTGATCCCCACCTCCTCCTCCACTACTTCTCTTCTTCTCCCTCCCATACCATATCCAGCTATGTTTGCTGGCTCTTCATTCCTTTCATTTAGCAACTCACTGAAGTACTCCCTCCATCTTTCGACTCTCTCTTGCTTCTCGGCTAGCATTCTCCCATTCTTATCTTTCACACCCTTACTGTTTCCCTTGCTACCTTCCCTAACTTTCTTGACCTCTTTCCAGAACAGTTTCTTACTCTCCCTCCATTTTACACTCAGATTCCTTCCAAATTCCTCATCTACTCTTCTCTTACTTTCCTTCACTACTCTCTTCACCACCCTCTTACTCTCCACGTACCTCGCTCGTTTCTGTCTCTCGGAATCTTCATTCCCTCTACTACCCAACCACTCTCTATATGCTTTCTTCTTTTCTTCCACAGCTATTCTTACCTCTTCTGTCCACCATGCTGTACCTTTCACTCCCCTCCCTCTTCTCCTCACTCCACACACCTCCTCACATGCTGCACAGATCTCATCCTTAAACACCTTGCTCATCTCCTCCACTTCCTCCATAACTTCCAGGTCGAACCCACCTAGTCGTCTTTCCACTGCTCTCCTGTACTCCTCCCTGATTTCCTCCTCCTGCAACCTCTCCACCCTCCTCACCATTCCACCCTCCTCTCGCCTCCCTCCCGCTCTCCTCACCCACTTCTTTTGTATCCTAACCTTAGCTACCACTAAATAATGATCAGACAGACCCCCTCCAATACCCCTATACACCCTAGCATCCATCACAGATTTCTTCATTCGTTCATCCACACATACATAATCAATCAATGACTTTCGTTCCACCACTGTCTTATCCTTCATCGTCAACATCCGTTTCCACGTGTACCTGTGGATCATTCTGTGTCGGAAGAAGGTGTTGGCTATCCACAGCCTCCTCCCCACACATACGTCCACAAGTGCACTACCATTCCCATTCACCTCTGATGGTACCCCCCACCCTCCCACCACTCCCTCAACTTTCCTATCACCCACCTTACCATTCATATCCCCAATCAGAAATATTCTTTCGTTCTTGTCAAACTTCTCCAGGCACGCCTCCACATTCATCCAGAACTCCTCTTTCTTTCTTTCAAGTATATCCTCTGTCGGGGCATACACGCATACAATCACCCACGTTTGTATTCCTACTTTCATTCTCACCCACACAATCCTTGAACCCACAGACCCATACTCTCTTACACATTCCTTCCATTTGCTACTTACAAACAAACATGCACCTTCTCTCGCTGTTCCTTCACTCACTCCAGCACACACACCCATTCCACACTCCCACTCTCTCACATCTGAACCTTTCCATTTGGTCTCTGTCATTCCACATACATCCAGCCTGGCATTCACTAACACTTCCAGAACCTCTCTCTCTTTTGTGCCATCATTCATGCCACTAACATTCCACGTAGCCATTCTCAGAATGTCCGAAGGCATGTCCTTAGTCGGTCGTGGTTCGTCAACGTTGGTTCCGTCCGCATCCGAGGCTGTTCGTTCGTTTTTCCTTGCTTCGATATTTTTTCCGGGTGGGGGTCGCAAGCCCACCGACCCAACCTCTTTAGTCGCCTCTTACGACACGCAGAAGGCACGTGGGGCATATTCTATTCCCTAACCCCCAGGGGGGTTAATGTAAGTAATTTTCTTATAAATACTTACCAGTCACAAAAGGATCTGTGTTAACAAATTATTTAGCTGATACATATTAGAATTGAGCTGATGTCAACGGGTTGCTTTGATAATTATGTACTGATAACCATTTTACAACTATTCTTGTTTTTTTGCTTTACAGGAACAATGCCGAAAAGATGTGCTGCATTCAATTGTCGTGGAAACTACAGGGGAGAGCCATACAGTCCTATTGTGTGTTTCCCGAATGAAGAACAAGAACGACATGCATGGATTAGTGTTATGCCAAATAGCCCAGAAAGTTTGAGAGACAGGTCGAAACTATGGATATGTGCATCACACTTCGACTGCGATTGGGTCACAGTTCGGGGAGGAAAACGACCAGCTGGGCCTCCTACAGTTTTTAAAGGTGTACCCAAGTCTTGCCTCAAACAACTTACGTCAGCTCCTAGGTTAACTAAAACAGTGACAAGTGAAGCAAGACTTAAAAAACAAACTGAATTTGAAAATGAACAAGACAAAATGCATAGTTATGACAAATTTGCAGGAGAGATTGGAAAACACTTCCCTGAGTTTTATATAATGCAAAATGGTAGAGAACTGACAATGTTTAAGACAGATGGTAATGGTAGAGCAGTTGATAAGTTTCTTCATTTTAAAGAGGTACAGTCTCCTTTTGGTTTTCTGCAGCTGGTAGTAGCAGAGAAAAGTGGCTTGGAGATACCAAAAAGTAAACTGAATCTTCAAAAAAATAGCTTGGTAAGTAAGTGGTCTCAAATTGAAGAAATAGTGAAAATTATGAACACTCATGAAGCGACTAATACTGACCGCTTAAAAAGAATAATTTCAGAACTTGACTCTATCACAGAATTTCATGAAATTGAAGGTTTTCAGTTCATTCAAGCACAGTTACAACTCCTTCTTTTTCCTCCTAAAAATCGCCGATATACAAAGCATATGTTAATTCTTGCAGCAGAACTGTTTTGTATATCACCCGCAGCATATAGAATGCTTAGAAACTCCAAAGCAATTAGTCTTCCTTGTGAGAAACAGATTCGCCAATTGTTATCTCGCACTTATGCTGACAAGTGTCTCCCAATCCTTTTTGATCAGTTGAAGCCACAACAGCGGTTAGTTAACATTTTGTCTGATGAAGTCAAGCTTAAGCAGGCCCTTAGATTTACAGGAGAGCATATAGTAGGCTATGCAAGAAATGGACCAGAAAATCTAGCAACATCTGCTCTTGCTATTGAAGTTGTTTGTCACTATGGAGGACCACGGTACATCATACGAATTCATCCTGTATCAAAACTGAATGCTATTCAACTGAAGGAAATATTACTTGAGGCTGTATATGTTGTTAAAGCTAGTGGTGGCCATCCAGTATCGTTCGTCTGTGACAACTGTCCACTGAATCAAGCTGTTTACAGAATGCTTGGGGGTCCTGGAAAAGTAACACTAGCACCAGATGGCATAAATGTTTTCCTTGTCTATGATTATGTTCACATCCTCAAGAATATGAGAAACAACTGGATCACAGAGAAATGTCAAGAATTACATTTTAGCAAGGACGGTACATAATATTTGGCGTGTTGGAGTGATGTTAAAGCTCTTTACAATGAAGATCAGAAGACACCACTTCGTCTGACAAAACTCACACGCTCATCAGTATTTCCTAAACCATTGCCACGTCAGAGTGTGCCCTTAGTTTGCCAAGTGTTCAATGAGAAAACGATTGCTGCATTTGAAGGTCTTAACCCTTAAAAAGCGGCCCACCACTTAAGTCGAGTTAAATAAAGCTGGACTATGTGGCGGCGCTCGACATAACTCGAGTGGCAATTTCAGCACGTAATGTGGCTGAGAGAGAGAGACAAGTGGTGGCAGGAGACTAGCGAGCGTATGACTGCTCCAGACCACCGCGGCGAACCTACTGACACAAATCTCAGCTCCTTCCTCCCTCTCTCACTCGCTACATACTCAATTATGTACCGAAAGTACCGAATTACCTGCTTTTTGCACTCGCGTTGCACGGTTATTGCAAGAAAACTATCCATCATACAAGGATCGTTATGGTGTCATTCGAAAGCTCTGTTTATGCCCTTTCAGGGATAGATACTTGTTTTACGTTCTGGGTCTTATTTAGGCATGAAAATGATCACGTAAACAGCCCTATTTTGGCTAAAAACACCCCGCTGGGCGGTACACATAAATAAACCGCATAGGCCGCTCGTAAGGTGTTAAAGGAACTGTTAAATTTCAGGATGGAACAGTGATATACATAACACTGGTAACCAATTGGTTTAAAATGATGAATGTTAAAAGCAAGTACAGCGCAGTTCATTTACGAGACCAATATCGTGAACCTTGGACATTAAACTGTACAAACTTCAAAGCTCTGCAGGAAATGTGTACAGTTGTATCCAGCTGTCGGTGGACTGGTGGGCATGGCAGAGAGAAGAAACTAACACAGTCAACAGCAGATGCCTTTGTCATCACAACAAGGTATAACATAGAAGCAGCACAATATCTTTAAGAAACCCATGATTTTGCTTACATCCTACCTGCTGTTTTTTCACAAGATCCCCTAGAAAAGTTTTTTGGTCAAGCAAGACAACGTAGTGGAGGACATTTTTACATTGACATTGGGGATGTTCAAGCAGCATCCAAAGTACAGCAGTTGCATCAGCTGTTGAAACGTGACATCGTTCCTGACCGAGCCAAAGAAGCAAGCTGTGAATTTTGTACAGCAGCAATAGATGATGGTGATTTACAACTTCTGGAAGAGCTGACATTACAAGACACTCAACTACTTCTAGATTCAGATGATACTTTAAAACATAAAATTGTCTACATTGGGGGATTTTTAGCACATAAACATGGACAACAGGAAGTAGATTCTGGGGAATGCTTGTCATCAGAGTTTTTGACTGCGCTCAATCGAGGTGGGCTGAGTATGCTTACACTGGCTACTGTCTTCTTTGTACATAGTGGCATCACCCTTCAAATGTCTCTTCAAGACTCGAAAAAGTGTTGTCGCAATTACTTGAAACAATGCTTGTCTTGTGTAGATGCTCCTTTAGCTAGCCATTCAGGAGCATGCCAGACATTGTGTAATGTGTTGTTTAAGGCCTTTGTATTTAATACAAGCGATCGGGATTGTACACTAGGCGACAAGAGAAACTTTCTAATGTTTAAGTTAATTATTGTGTTATGTGACTTTTGATATATGTAAAATTATGTGTAAAGTAATATTTTGCAAAGGTTTTACTTTAATTTCTTCTAATATTTAATTAATGTAAGTCATGGTATGATGCTTTGCTTGTATAGTACATGTTCTTATAAACTATCTCATTATAACTGTATGTTTTCCTATTATGTTCAATCACGAAAGAGACTTATGAGTCAATCAACCAAAAACAAATGTTTTATTTTCCTTTACTTGGTTGCTCTAGTTAATAAGATGTTGTAGAGTAAAAACACAAAGTCCCATATCCAGTAAAACTAAAATAAGACCTCAGTTTGTGGGCCTGACAATGGACCCAAGTTCCGGGACCCGAGTATGGCCGACGCCAGTCCTTATGTAGAGGAGTCTATGGGTGAAACGGATGCCACCGGTACTGTATGGGTTAAGATACGGAGTGCAGTGTAACATACCAAATTTACGTTAATATTGTATTGCCATGTGCTATAAATAATAATACGAACGCAACAAAGCACCTGCCGTAACCACCCACCTTTCATTAAGAGGGGTTATTTTTTTTTTCCATTATTATTTATACATTTTTTTTCAGTTTGCTCCCTAGACCTTTATCATGCTTAAACAAATCACAGTCAAGACCCACCTTGAAGATAAATTTGTACATTTTAGTAAATTGTCCAGGCCGAAGTCCGGACCTCTTAAATTACAGGCTTGCTATCGCTCGCCAGCAAAGAAATCGACACCTAAATTATATGAAAAGTCTTAATATTGACAAGGAAATCGGGCGAAAGGTCTTATAACATCGCCAAACTAACAAGCCGAACGTCTTAAATATCAAAAGCATTGGGGGCTAAACATGAGGAAGAAGGGGGACGAGAAAAACGACCCATTTCCCCTGAACCCCTTCCATACGTTAATATTGTATTGTCATGTGCTATAAATGATAATACTAACACACCAAAGCACCTGCCATAATCACCCACCTTTCGTTAACGACCAACCGTGCGTTACCATGATTATCATGGCCTATGGGTGACAAGTCCTTTCACCAACAAGTTTGTTCGTCTGTGGTACCTTAGTCCATGTTTAACCCTTATTTAGCGGGCTAGGTGGTCTATTTGACCGTAGCGCCCAGCGTTTTTTTTTTAACCTAAATAGGGTTGTTTCCGTGCTCATTTTCATGCCTAAATAAGACCCAGAGCGTAAAACAAATATCTATCCCTGAAAGGGCGTAAACAGAGCTTGCCAATGACACCCGAACCATCCTTGTACGACCACTGGTTCTCTTCCAACGATCGTGCAACACGAGTGCAAAAACCCTGAAATAAGGCAATTTCCTTACATAATTCCCTGTGCAGTGAAGCAGAAGAGGGGGAGAAGAGTGGATACAGTTAAGTATGTCCACCGCGGTGGTGGGGACCGGTCATATGGTTACTACGCTCGTCCCACCACTCAGCTCTCTCTCTCAGCAAATTACGTGCTGAAAATGGTGCTCGACAGATGTCGTGCACCGACACATAGTCCAAATTTATTTCACTCGACATATGCCTTGCGCCGCCAATAAGGGGTTAAAGTCAACTATGTTTAGCCTAACCCACTGAACACAAACCAAACCTACTGTAACTTGACCTTAAATTAACCTATCCTCTCCTTACCAAGCCTCACGTAACCTTAACCCCTTCTGTATCGGTGATGTCCTTTTAGTTTTATTTTAGCTATATTTTGACTATTTTATACAGTTTAAGAAGGATTTGTGGCAGTAAAAAGGGTTAAGTGAGATAGTTCGAAACCTGTAAATTGCTGGAGGCCCTTTTTAAACTAAATACAATCGTCTTAATACTAGCCAGAATAAAATGAAAAAGACGTCGCCGGTACATAAGGGGTTAAACTAACCTATCCTATCCTAACTTAACCATACACTAACCTTATCCTATCTTCACCAAACATCACTTCTTAAAATAACATCGCTTAACATACTATTCCTCGAAGACAGTTACAACAAAGCACAATGAATGGTGATGGAAGTTGGGTAATATATTTTTGTGTTTCTATGTCGCCCCCCCTCCCCCCACTCCTCCCCAACAAAAATGGGAAAAGTGGGGATTGGGCCTGAGTATATACATACATACATACACAGACATATATGTCTGTGTGTGTAAAACTAAGAGAAATACGGAGTGAAACAACCAGATAACGGACAAACAAAGCGTTCAAAACCTTATCTACAAAACAGTGTAATAATTTCTCCGGGCCCCACCATTAACCTTGTTTATTGTGTGCTGGTGCCGGGTTACCAATTATACAAAGAAATACTTGTTTAAGGGGTTGTGCTTGCTTACGTGCATGTGTGATCTTGTTTTTCTTTTTTTTTCTTTTTTCTTTTTTTTTGGGGGGAGGGGGTTAAGGAGGGTGTGTTTTCGTGAGAGAGAGAGAGAGAGAGAGAGAGAGAGAGAGAGAGAGAGAGAGAGAGGGGGGGAGGGAGGGAGGGAGGGAGAGTGAGTTTGTGTGTGTGTGTGTGTGTGTCCTCTCGCACGTAATTATTTTATGTTATTTACTTTTTATCCTCGTACATTTGCCAGAGTTTTCGTTTATTTTGGAAGTTTGAATATCATCACTGAAAATAATTTAATGTTTGGTGTTTTTACGAAATATAAAGTTAATGTTAATGGCGGATTATGGACAGGTTGGGATATGATAGTGGCTAAGTTGGACCCCTTTTCTCAGTACATCTTGCTTCTTCTGAATGACCTTATATGAACTCTTATATTGCAGACAGTTTGAAGGGCATTAAACCTCATTATGTTTATTTATGTATATATGGAAGAATGTTGCAGGCACACAGTATTTCGTGTTATTAAGTGGGAAACGGTGTGTGTGTGTGTGTGTGTGTGTGTGTGTGTGTGTGTGTGTTCAAAGAAATATTTCTAGAAAAGGAAGGACGTAGAGGTATGGGGCAGGCAAGGAAGATAGTGAGAGAAAGAACATAGCAACTGAGAGAGCAGAGATTAAAAGCCCCGGCGGTCGAGTGGAGAGCATGCTCATGTGTGAATCTGCTTGACCTGAGTTCAATCCTAGCCAAGGCGGACATTTAGTGGGTGTGGTAGTAAGTCCTAGCGTGTTTCACATGCTCGCACCCAATCGAGGGAGACCTCGACGATGTATACAGACTAATAACACACTTAACAAAGCCACTCCAACAGCTTCCTCTCTCCATAACCTCTTCTCCCCTCTCTACACTCTTCAGAAAGTAGGAAAAGTAGAAAGTAGCTACGAGGTGCCGTTGTAAAGGCTAATTCCTCAATACCTTCACCTGACCTGAAGAGCAAACTAAGTAGAAAGGACTTAATATCTAACCAACAAAATTATCCCAAAACCACAAAATTACCAGACCCAAACCTCCGCTCTACTTCCTTCAAAATGCTGTCCTCCCAAGTAACAATAACATAATGTACAGTGCATGAGGGGGGCGGGGGTTATATGTTGCCAGGGAATGGGGCAAGATTTTAGGTGGCGAGGTATAGAGGCTTGAATTAGTCTGGGTATTGGGGGACTAAGGTGTTGATGGTTGGGTAATGATAGTTAGGGGATTTAAGCTAAATACCCTTTTTAAAAAATTTTTTTTTTATAACAGTTTGTGATCTAAACGATTTTTCGTGGGAATTTTTTGTTTTGTTTTGTTTTTCTTGGGGGGATGAGAAAGAACGTATATATATTCGAGAATGGATAATAAGTCGTAGGCGTGTGCATAAACCTTTAACCGTCCTGGTGGTGTAATGGTTAAGGTGGCAAAAATATGTGTGTGATAACCCGGGTTCGAATCCCGGTGGATCATATATACTTTAATTAATTTCATTGGGGGTGTGGTGGTGAGATTAATAAAAATAATATATACCCGGTATATATACAGTATATATATATATATATATATATATATACCGGTATATATATATATATGCTGGAGATATTAGGAGACAAATATTATTATAGTGGGAAATAGTTTTGATAATGTTTGTGTTTTAGGAATTGTGGTCGAGTGTCATCAATTTAAATTTAATTCAGTATTGTTTTGTTTGAATCGTAATTGGACAATTCTAGTTGTTTAATACTTATGTTTCTAAAGAGTTTGATTAAAGCAAGGTTGAGATATAATTAAATACTTATTTACTGAAATCCAGGTTGTAAATGTTATGAAAGTGTATCTACATATTGCTAGACGTCTTTATCCTGGAAGGGGTGTACACCAATTAATCGCCTCTATGTTACTCTGTTTTCCCTGTTTTTGCTCTGTCTTGAGTCGGCCACCCCCAAGAAAAAGACAAACAATAATAAAATAGAATAACATAGAAAATAAAAATAGGAAAAAATGGGGATTGGGCCTGAGCATGTAGATAGATAGATAGATAGATGCTACTCTGGCCCCCATCCGCCGGCACCCCTCTATCCACCCAGCACTATTCTCACTCATATACCTCTCAACTCCATCCTTCCACCTCACTCTTGGTCTGCCCTTACTCTCTGTTCTTCCTTCTCACTCCTGTACACCCTCTCATTCTCTCGCTCCCCATACTTTTCACATGACCGAACCACCTCAAGGTTTTCTTTTCACAAGCTCTAGCACATCCATATCCACACCACAACATACAGGTACCAATTTGTGTGTGGATTAGCCAAATTAATGAAATTGGTAGCTAATAAATATTACATACGCAAGTACAAAAATATTTGTGTTAGCAATTTGTGTTAAGAGTTTCTAAATTATATTATACATTTCTCTTGATAGGCTAATGCTTAGTGTGCGGAATTTCGGTGTGAGTATCCTAGGTTTGAGTCCTTGGAGTACCACATGTATGTATTACTTTCATTGATTTCATTAGTTGGGTCTATTTGTAAATTATTTAGTGAGTTGGTGAAAACAAATATATATATATATATATATATATATATATATATATATATATATATATATATATATATATATATATATATATATTATATACAGTATATATATGTCTTTCTATCTATCTATTGCCTGACGCCGTGATCCCCGAAGGGGTGGCCACGAACGAACCGCCCCATGCACCTCTGTCCCCAGTCAGTCGACGCCCCTCCCCCCAACCAGCAACGCCTTCGTTCATATACTTCCTCACTCCATCCTTCCACCTCTCTTTTGGTCTACCTCTCCCTCTCTGTCCATCCACCTCTCTCTCGTACACCCTCTTATAGTCATTCTCTCGCTTTCCATACGTTCCATATGGCCGAACCATCTCAAGTTATTCCTTTTCACACTTTCCAGCACATCTACCTCCACACCACACCTTCTTCTTACTTCCTCATTAGTCTGTCTATCCCTCCATGTAACTCCGCACGCACCTCTTAAGTAATTCATTTCCACTGCTCTCACTTTTGGTCTGAGTCTCTCAACCAACGTCCATGCTTCGCTTCCGTAAGTCAGTGTCGGGATTTCCACACTGTCATGCAAGGACTTCTTCACTTCCATACTGACCACATTATTTCTTGTTACTGCTTTCATATATATATGTATATACAGTAGAGTATATATATATAATATATATATATATATATATATATATATATATATATATATATATATATATATATATATATAGAGAGAGAGGGAGAGAGAGAGAGAGAGTGAGATACCATCCCAGCGGAGGAAGAAAGGAGATACAGAACAAATTATAGTACCCCCTTGGGAGTAGCCACAAAGAACAACACAACACAAGACACATAAGTTGAGACCGCCCCATCTGTTACTGTCTCAGATACTAATATTTTTAAAGTGTTCAGGCTTTTAGTAAGTAGTTATTCTTTTACTAGTTAGTTAAAATAGAACTAAAAAGGCTATCAACCAGCAAACTGTAAGTCAAGAATAGCGTCAGGACTGGAGCCCCTTTTCAGGAACTCCATATAGTCCCTTCAATATTTCTTTAAAGACTAATGTAGGCCCTATGGTATTAAATGTATTAAACTTGCACACCAGAAAGCAAGAATGGGTCCACGAAATTCTATGAAAGATAAGATTGAAACAAAGTTGAGATCCGTTCTTCAAGATTTATCCACTTCAATACCGGGAACGACATTTCCATTATATTCTGGTTACTATTTGAGAATGTTATTTAGCATAGGAAGGACTTCTATCAAATTATATGGCTACAGACTATCTCAATTAATCCTTTTAGCTACCATACATCTTGCCTAAGCTTCATAAAAGCGTCTAAATGTAGCTGAAATAAAACAAAAAGAGACGTCACCTGTACTGTAAGGGCTAACTAACACCTGTATACAAACTTTCTAAACCAGTAGGAAATAGAATCACAGGACGAATTCTTGAGGTTGGAAGAACGCCTCAGGTGGCAGACAGACGGGAAAATATCTGGACCTAAATCCTTGCTGACACCCTCATTTCTCCTCATGCCTCATCCCTGTGTTATCCGTTCTTGTCCCTGTACCCCTGTTTCTCTCTGCCACACCCTACAGGCGGCGTAATACAATTGTTTTACGTTTTATTCTGTTCACCTTATTTAATAATTAACCTATCGATCTACTGTACCTATCTACTCAGGCACATTCCCCATGTTTCCATTTGTATTTATTTATTTATATATTTTTATTTATTTTGAGCTGGGGGTGGCCGAATCGAAACATTAATTGATATTGAATATATATATATATAATGTGTGTGTGTGTTAGACGTATGTGAGGCATAATTGGTAAAATAGACATTTTGCAATCGCCTAATCTTTTTGAACAAATAATCTAGTCCCTCACTATTTGCTTCTCCCAGTTTAGAGCCACTTTATATCCCCCTATGTTGTACCTGCCACCCATGGTGCACCTGTCTGCTTTGATGGTACGATTGGGGTACGTGGGGCGAGTTTATTATATGCAACGCTATAGAGATGTTCAGATATAGTTTTATGCAACTCAATGGAGATGTTTAGAAATTGTTATATGCAATTCAATAGGCAAGTAATATTTTTAAATGTTATGATCAAAGAAAATAACGCCATCCTATTGAAAATACTACAAGTAGACGAAGGATAGGTTTAAATTGTATTTTCTCCACGTTAAGCTAATCTTAGATCGAATACTATCGTCTACCTGTCGTTGGTTGCTATGATATATATTCGTTAGTGTGTTGGAATAATTTGCTGTGATTCTGTTGTATGGCGCACACACACAAACACACACATAACCACACACATAACCACAGACACACACACACACATAACCACACATACACATAACCACACACACACACACAGACACATACACACGTAACCACACACACACATGCATAACCATAGACACGCACAAACACACACTCTCATTCATATATAAGCTACACAGTCACACACACACACACACACACACACACACACACACACACACACACACACTTACTCAATCAGTCAGCCAAACAGCCACCCACCGCCACCACCATTAGCATACACTGTAACCACATTATCGGGACAGGTCCTTAAATAGTTTTCCATCACCTCTAGTGGCTGATAGACTGACGGAGAGAGAGAGAGAGAGAGAGAGAGAGTTTGTGTTCATCTGTCTACCTGTAATTTGCTCTTACATTTACTGGATGTTCGCTCATTTCACTTCTCTTTCTGCCTGCATATGCGTTCTCTGTGTTCTTCCTATTCATCTCTCTTCTCTACATTTAACTGTACCTTCAGGTTTCCTTTCATCTCTTCTGTATCGCCATTTTCGTAACTTCTCTCTGCCTATTTATACTTTACCATTCCTCTTCTCTTAATCTCTCATTTGTTTTCTTCTCCCTCGCTTATGTTTTCATCCTTGTCCCCACCTCCCTGTGCTGAAGACCCCTAATTGGCTCATCGATCTACCCCACACAGAACAGTTCCCGCTTGTATACATTTGTTATCACTCCATAATACCTTCACTTCCTCTTGTCTGTCTCTCATTTCTTGACCTATCTCTCTCTGTTTCTTCGTTTTCTCCCTCTTCCATCTCTCTATTTCCCATCACAAATCTCTTTCTCTCCCTCTACATTTCTTGTCTGTCTCTGTTTTATCACTTTCTCCCTCTTCTGTCTTTCTATTTCCCATCATATCTCTTTCTCTCACTTTACATAATGTTTATGTTTCTTCCTTCATTGCCCCTTTATTATTCACGCTATCTCCCATTTCTGTTCCAACTGTCAGTCAGTCAGTCAGTAGCCAGCCTTACTCCCACAAGGGATAAGGGAGGGAAACACTGGTGACAGGAGAAGCATACATATAAAAGTTTGTCCACAAAAAGCAAGCACACAAGCATTAAGAAGCACCAATCACTCATCAGCCCCCGAAATAAATGGCTTCACCTCAGATGTGTTCTCGTATATATGTTTCTGTCCCCTTCCCTTTCCCTGTCTCCATGTTGACGACCTCTTGTCCCCTCTGCCTTGCCCAGAACAATAGTACCCCTGATGATGGTATTGTGGCACTATTTGAACAGTTTCGACCTCACAAATCGCACATGACTTTAGTTGTGCCGCACGCTCTTCATTTGGGATAGGTTATTATGAACAAATACAAATAAAATAAATAAATAAATAAATGGCCTAATTATAGGCCCAACTCATTAACACCATGAGGACCGACCTCACCAAAACGGTTAGAGGTCAACATAAGAAAACGGGGGTCTGCAGAGTGTCGATTGGCCCATACTCGGCAGATCCCCCTCACACCCAACCCATCTCGTCCATATGCCTATCTAATTTTATCTTAAAACTCTATGTTTTTTTTTATCCCACTATAGCGCTTGATAGCCTATTCCACTTATCTACAATCCGTTATCCGGAGGGTGGGGAGAGAGCCTTCTACTTTGCTGTCCTATTTTTCTACTATAAACTGTCCCTGTCTAGTAGTATTAACGCCGGACCACCTAGTAGGGACCGCAAGGTCTGTATGGTCTGAGTATCTGTGTAACTCTGTGTAACTTTGTCTCACCATATCCGCACCACACACCATTATTATAATATAGTCGTCTATTAGTAGCCAGCATAAACTGTCAAAACTCGTCATAATGCTTTCAGAGGGTTAATTACGATAGTTTCTACCCATTTCATACCTAGTGGTTTGTCCGAAACTGCAGAACATTTTCTAAAAATAGCCAGAACATAATGAAAAATTGCATCATTGTATCCTGAAAGGGTTATATATATCACAAATATATCACCTTATATCAGCCTATTTCCTTCCGATTCTCCTCCCAGATCGTCCGCTATTCGTCAAACGCCACTTATACACTCTTTCCGCACTTCCAGCACACGAATATCTCTCACAAAAAGCAAAAATAACTACGGGAATAGCATCGCGTCTTTACCGAGTGTCTCGGTCTCCGTGAATCAAGCGAGAGTCTATAGTCCTTCTCCTGGACACTTGCCTATGATAACAGAAACATGCGGCTTAAACATCGACCAAACCATTAAACCGATAAGTCAATATCAGTATGTTGATTTGTCAAAGTGAAAATAATTATGACGAACCCCTAGAGTTAAATATGAATGGTTATTTGATTTGCCTCTCTGAGTACCCAGTCAAGACGGACAAATGTCGCGCTTTTCCCGCCTAAACCACCAAATGTTACCCGTTTTCTGTGAACATGACATTGTATCACTTAGCTCAATTAATCTGAATTAAACGATTCGATCTTACATCTAAACAGGTATCAGAACGATTAATAATATAGATTTTATTTTATTTTTAAAGCATAGTCGGCCTAGCTATAGCCTATCAGTCCCCGAAACAGTTAACCAGCAATTGACCACTTGCCAGTTTCAGGCTATTAGGACGTTGGAGCCGTAAACATTGATATTAGACAGAAATGCAATACTAATGTAGGTTTCTGATGGATACAAATTATGTTGAATTGGGTTTTATGTATTTATCAATGTAGGAAGACCGTATATTAGCTGGTAATTCTGCTAAATATCGATATCTACAGCTCCAACTTCCTTAAAGAACGAACTCGCAAGTCGGCAATTCATTATTATACAATTGTATACTTTGGCCTTAATAAACTAGCTATTGTTTAAGCTACGAATCTTGCTTACATATTTCCTGCCTGATAATTGAGTTATGTGTATTTATGCTTGTTTTATGTACAAAAGCAGATAATAATATCGTAAATATCTAGATGGCTACCAACATAGAGAATGCTTAAATGGTGGAATTAAAAATAAAAATAAAAATAATAATAATAATACCAATACTGAAAACAAATTCTAACAGATAATAGTCTTTGTTACTGTCTTCGTGGTGCGATGCATAAGGTGTTGATTTTCGGTGTGAGCATCCTGGATTCGAATCCACGGACTGTCACATGTGTTTGTAAATTTCATTAATCGATTTTAAGAGTATAGTTGGTTGTTGGAAGGAACATAATAATTAGATTAATTTGTTATTATTATTATTAGTATTATTATTATTATCATTATTATCATTATTATTATTATTTTTATTTGTATTTTGTGTACAGTACATGCATCTTAGTAAAGACCGACAAGTCTGCTGTTGCTTGTCTTCCTTTGTAAGTTATTATGATCTTTAACTTTCTTTTGGACTTTAGTTTATAGTAGACTATTCCCGTAGCTTTCTTGGATCCTGCTGCTACACGCCTTTGTTTTTTGTCACTTTTAACCCCTTCTGTACCGGCCACATCTTGTTCATTGTATTCTAGCCAGCTTTAGATGATTCAGTGCAGCTTAATAAAGATCTGTGGTAGCATAAAGGGTTAATGTTCTTTTTACTTTTTTTTAGCCTACGAACTTTCAGTCTTCTACTGTAATTCTCACTTCTCAGCTTGTTCTTCCTCTGTCCAATTACTATTCTTTCCTATTTTACTCCAGCCATCTGGTCTGGTAGGGTTATTAAATATAGTTAGAAACTTGTTAATTACCGAATAAAAACCAGTATAATAGAAAAAGGACGGCACCGGTACTGAATGGGTAAAGGTGCATGAGAGTACGTGTGGATCATACATTAACCTGTCATTACCTTGTTTCACGCCCTCCGCCCCTTCTTCTCATAGTTTTCCCCTACCGAGCAACGTTTATGCTATCCTTCTCGTCCTTTGGTGCCTTCTCTTGAGTTTCCTGTGTTTTCCTCTTACTTTTGCCGTGCCAAGTCACTTTCATGGTAGCCTTCTTTCACTCTGATGCCTGCTATTGCGTTTCTAATTTGGCTTCCTCTCTTAATTTTGCCCTACCAAGCTACTTTTATGCTATTCTTCTCGTTCTTTGGTGCCTTCTATTGAGTTTCTATTTTGGTTTCCTCTATATTTTGCTTAACTGTTTAAACTTGTATGCGCATTTTCTTTAACTTTGGTGCCATGTATTGCGTTTCCTATGTGCTTTCCTCTTATATTTTTGCCCTATCAAGCTATTTTTATGCTCTCATTCTATAGTTTTGGTGCCTTCTATCGAGTTTCCTATATGCTTTCCTCTTATAGTTTTGCCCTACCAATTTATTTTTATGCTCTCTCTTATTCTATAGTTTTGGTCCCTTCTATCGGTTTTCTAATTGTGCTTCTTCTTATGTTTACCATACCGAGCCACTTTTATGCTGTCATTCTCTTGCTTTGGTGCCTTGTATTGAGTTTCTAATTTGGCTTCCTCTCCTATTTATGCCCCACTAAGCCACTTTTATGCTATTATTCTTTTGCTTTGGTGCCTTGTATTTCCTATTTGCATTAGTTAGTTTAAAAAGGACTTCAGTGGCTATCAACCCTTCTGGATTATGAAGCCAGCACACTGTCAAGCCAAGAGTAGCGTCATGACTGGAGACCCGTTTCGATAACTCCAGCAGTGCTTCCATGAGTTGATGAAATCTTACCCTAGATTTTTGTCGATTTTACCCTAGATTCGAGTGTTTTACCCTAGATTGTCGAAGTTGCCCATTAATTGTTGATTAATGCACTCTATCATACATAAGTTTATATATTGCCCCCCCAATTGTGTGGGGGGGGGGGGGGGGCCCACACACACAGGAAAAAACAAATGCATCGTAAATTAATGGGTATATTATTTAGAAATATGCAGTTGTAGGAACATACTCTAAACATTTATACTTCCTATACTTTTCTATTTCATATACCTACTGTAATGGGCTCACATATGAAATGCAGTCCTATAAACAAGACAAGTAAAATGTAAAAGCAATTACAATGCATGAACTAAAGAATAAAGGGTTGTTTTTCTTATGAAAAACACAAAATATAATTTAGATATAGACAGTAAAAATGTATACCCAATACAGTTTTACATTTACATTCACATAGCACTTGTTTGAAAGATGCAAATGTTTTCTAAATATCCATCAAGCTCCTTGTTTTACTTATACAAATCGTAATGTTTTTTCAATAATGACATGAATAAGAAATTAAGATTGCTGATTGAAACAATAAAAATGCAATGTTGTAACACCTCCAGAGGACTTACATATTTGCAGCCTCAGAACATGTGGCATCACTCTTAACATTATTCATTGCTTTTAGCATATTGTCATCAAAACCTAGGTTGTAAGAGGAAACATTAAGCCGTTTCATGTAATAAATTCCATGCATGAGACCACATAATGTTTCATTTTTGAGAGAGCTTCTTAATGAGGTTTTTGTTATGTTTAATTGACTGAAAAAACGTTCCACAGCAGCATTTGAAAAAGGTAGTGAAAGGAGAGTGGATATAGCAACTGATAAATTAGGGTAACATTGTAGGCCTGCATAATTTTTCCTATTTAACACTATCTTCCAGTACTGCATGAAATTTAGTTGTTTAGATAGTTCCTCATCCAAGTAGTGTAATCTCCACTCTTCATCCACAAGCTTTTTGTCAGCAAATTTTTGTAACTGGGGCACTTCATCAAATAAAAATGCTAGGGAGGGAGGGTTAAGGGTAGAGGCAGAGCGTGGGTTAATGCAGGCTACTATGTCATGAATTTTGTCATTCAAAGAAAATCTTTTTTTGGATTTGGAGTACAGCTTCTATCAGGAAAGACTGACATGACTTTTGAAACTGAGAAAGTTCTTCTTTAGTAGCTGCTCCTGATATTCTCATATTATTTACTGATGTTGATGCACTCACTCCTAGATAAATATTCTCAGTTGGGACGAAAGTACTAGAAAACATGGGATGAGCAGGAGTAAGAAGAGAAATGTATGCATTCTTAACAAAACTTACATCCATGAAGTCTGAACACAAGCTTCTAATGAGTTTACATGTTTCAGTTTTTAATGTGAAGAAATTTGGAGCCTCAGACTGGAAAAGTGTGTTGTAACTATTAAACTTACCCAAGTTGTAGTCCAGGAATTCCATGTAAGGTCTAGACAATTTGTCTTTTAGAGCAGTTACAATCATATCATTTACCTGGGTTGGATCAGTAAATGCTAGTTCTGTAAAGTAAAGTTCTAATGCACCCCATTGCTCTATTAATCTCTTAACACATGCCTGGAGAGATAGCCACCTGGTTTGGCCTGGAGCAAGGATTTTGTGAGGCTCAATATCAACAAAATCTTGAAATTCTTTGTATGCATGTTGCCTTTTGGAGCTAAGACTAAAGTGGGCAAAAATGCTACGGCACAAATCTTCAATAAATTTAGGGAGTTTAAGGCATGCATTTGATGCACAAAGATGAATCATGTGGCATGAACATTTGACAATAATGACATGAGGCAGAGAATCCTTCAATAATGTAGATACTGAATGGTTAGATCCCATCATGACATTAGTAGTATCAGAACAAAATCCTACAATATTGTCAAGAGGTATGTCTTTTGATATAAAACACTCTTTCAGTGCATTATACAGTCCTAGAGCTGAACTATCTGTAACCTCTATCATATCTACAAATTAACTTTAGTTTCCCTACCTCGAAGTACTGCGCTAAAACACACAATTGTTTTGTTGTACTCCTGTCTGTAGTTTCGTCAATAACTACAGAAAATAACCTCCCACGAAGAATTTGAAACAATTCAGAACTAAAATGCTTTCCAAACACTAGTCTGATTATATTTGAGGCTCTCTGCTTCCCTAATCTTACCTTCTTCAAAGCCATCTCACTAGGAAACATTACCTTTAGCAAGTCTAGGAGGGGTTCACATAAGGAAATTGGAAGATGATGTTCTGACAGAAAAGCACAGACCATGAATTCTATTTTACGTGCAGATTTTTCAATTGGGTCATTAGCAATCACATAACTAGCAACCGACTTTGTCTTGGTAACTTGCCTACTAATAAGCTGTTTGTGTCTTTCTGAATTAGCATGCCTTTTAATCTCAGATTTACCACACGTTATATCAGAGCTACAAATGTTGCAGAATGCAACATCTCTCTTATTAGTTGATCTATTTGACTTGCTTAACCACCCAGCAAACTGTGGTTCCACCTTCCAACTATCACGAAATTTGAGAATACACTTTGAAATTTCTTGCTTTAATTTTCTTCTTAGGAGGTGTTTGTGTGACATGTTGATCAACATCTGATCTAGGTGTTCCAGGGTCATCACAACTCGAGCTTGTGTCATCCATCCTGCATGAAACAAGAACGACAATAGTGGTAGTAGCAGCAATATGCTACTATTAATTACTTTCTATGCAAAATCGACTAAGCTAAAAGACAGCTGTAGCATATACTCAATTGTTTGCTTGCTTGATTGATTATCCCTTAAATAGCATAGGATATTTTCGGCTAAATATACCTTAATAGCATTTTCATTTGTTTTCATCACATGACTAAATAATGTGGAAACAGTATAAACTAAAAAAAAAAAAAAAATGTCACTTATTCGCAGTTAACATAGTTCAAGCAAAATATGCATATATACAATAATAAATTACCTTACAGAATGGATATGAAGTTAACTGCTTATATGGGAGGAGGCCACCTTCACGTAGATTACAGCTGGTATATTATAGGAGCACTACTGCTGCTGCACTGTGTGGACTCGTCCTCGCAAGTGTCTGACTCTGTGTGTGAACTGTGATCTGACCGTCCGTCCGAAGAGTACAGGTCCAAGACGTGTACGTGTAGTAAACGGGTGAGTGGAGACAGGGGAGGAAGGGGATAGGAGAGAGGGGGGGGGGGGGGGGGTTGAAGGGACGATACAAGTCACGGGGATGATATGTACATGAATCTGACACGGTTGAATGAGAACTAGCCTGCCACCAGATTGGCACCATCCCAGGCACACCTATCCATAGGACGGCAGATTACCCTAACATTACCCTAGTTTATGCATTACCCTAAACACTACCCTAGGAAGGGTCCAATTACCCTAGTTTTGGGCATTTTACCCTAAAATGGAAGCACTGAACTCCAGTCCCTTCTATCATAGGCTAGTATATTAACCCTTTCACGCACATATGACGCAGAGGTTGCCAGATTAGCAATAATAAATAGAGATCTCTCACTCTTCTAATTACCTCTCCAAAATTAGTTTTCTGCCCACAGCTAACTCATAAGACAACTGCAGAGGTTGAAGTAACTAAACTAAAGGTTTCTAAATACCCCTGATGGTAATAAAGGCTTTAAAGTATCCCCTATAGGCTCAAAATACCGTCATATGTCGGAGAGGGTTAAGGGGAGATGGGCTTATTTATTTGCTTAGTGTTGGATTGTTTTTACAATTTTTAGTTTCCTCCCTAGACCTCCATCAACCTGTAAAAAACACCCCTTAGACTCCCTTTAAAATATATTTGTACATTTTTCGGGAGAAAAATGTCCCAGCCGATTACTCTATAAGACTTCAGGCTCGCTATCGCTCGCCAGGGAAAAAATCGACACTTAAAAGGCACGAAAGGTTTTCATATTGAAAGAGAAATGGGGCTTAAAGTTTGAAACTCGACAAACTAATGGGCCAAACGGCTTTAACACTCAATGAGCGGGTGGTGGAGTATATTTGACTGTGCTGCCCAGCAGGGGGTTTTGCCGTAAACGAGCTTGTTTCTGTGCTCGTTTTCATGCATAAACAAGAGCCAGAGCGTAACACAAGTATGCATCGCTGAAAGGGCGTTAAATGAGCTTTCCAATGACACCAGAACCATCCTTCTACGATCACTGGTTGTCTTGCAACGATCGTGCAACCGAAGGGCAAAATCGGTAAAATACGGTCATTTCCTTACATTATTACGTGTGAAACGAGTGAGGGAGGGTGGAGGAGAGCGGAGTACATCTCAGTAGCTCCACGGCCACCGTGGCGAGCGGTCATGAGGTAACCTACGCTCCTCTCACCGCTCCGCTCTCTCTCAGAGCACATTACGTGCTCAAAATTGCATGCAACTATAGCCGGGCCCCGCCACATAGTCCTTGGTTCTCTCGCCCGGCTATAGCCGGGCGCCGCCAAAGAAGGGTTAAATGTAAAACCTCAATGGAAGCACGAGGGAGACGGGGTTCCAGATAATACAGTCCATCCCCCAGCCAGGAATTATAGTAATGGTGAAAATGCCTTGAACACTAGAGTAGGGTCTACTGGCCCATGCCCCGGTAAGAGATACTAAATTATGTAAAACTACTGGTGTACTGGTGGTGTGTATCATATTTGGCTTTTAGTTTGGTATTCTTAAACAAGTCTTTCCCATCGCAGTGCCGTTAATGGACGAAATAGCTTGAAAAATGACGTTAGCTTCAGAAATGGAAGTGCTAATCCGTCTAATCTCTATGAATAACGCTCATACCCACAATATTCGTTCGGTATCAGGCGCTGCGAAGGGAAAGAATGGTTAAACCCGTTCAGTACCAGGGACTTCCTTTTCATCATATTCTGGCAATTATTAGACGATTTTATTCAGCTTAGAAAGGCCCTCTAGCAATAATAAGGCTTCAAACTATCTCAACCAACCCTTCTAACTACCACAGATCCTTCCTAAGCTGCTTAAAATCGTCTAAATATAGGCTAGCAAGAATAACAGATAACACACGTCGCTGGTACTCAAAGGGTTAAGAATACCGCCCTTAGTTTCCCTCTATTTGTGTCCTACTCCTGTCTTCCTTTTCTTTCTATTTCCCCTGTTTGTACACTCGGATGCCACAAATATTCGCGGACTTCACCTATTTCTAATTATGGCAATACATCTCTGGGAACAAATTTATGAATATACTTTTCTATAAATTATATCAACTACAAAACTATATATACTATTTATTGAAAAGCTGGTTATATCAAAAGACCAATCCAAACAGTTATAATTGTATAAAGAAAACCATATGGGGTCCACGAATTCTGATGAGTGGGCTATAGTCTATTCGCTGTAAGTAGGAGAACAATCATGATCTCTATCCTCTGTAACTCAAAGAGGGCAAGAGCAAATTGACTATAAATTTCCACATCTAATCCTTGACTGACTCTTCCCAAATGTTAGAAATATTAGCTTGATTACTCTAGTAGTTTTTGAGTTACAGAGGATAGAGGTCATGATTTTTCGCCTACTTAGAGCGAAGAGACTATAATTATGGTATCCGAGTATACCGGGAACATGTCAGTTGAACCAGTGCCACTTCAATCAGTGCCACTTTAACCAGTGCTAACTCAACCAGTGGCCACTTCAACCAGTGACCATTTCAACCAGTGACCATTTTAACCAGTAACCTAACCTAACCTAACCTAACCTAACCTAACATATCCTAACTACTGGTTAAAATGGTAACTGGTTGAAATGGTCACTGGTTGAAGTGGCCACTGGTTGAGTTAGCACTGGTTAAAGTGGCACTGGTTAAAGTGGCACTGGTTCAACTGACCTGTCACCAAATATTCTACTTTCATGCCATCCTGTCCTTTATCACTCTTTATCTCATTTACCCCCTCCCCCCACATGCTCTCTCTCTCTCTCTCTCTCTCTCTCTCTCTCTCTCTCTCTCTCTCTCAACGTGTTTATCTTTCCTTCTCGTAAGTTACAATACTTCTTACACAATCACAACCAGAATGGCAATATTGGTTAGATGTAGCCAGGATTGGCTAGAAAAGGTTAATCCGTTCAAAACCGATGACGTCTTTTTTATAACATACTCTGGCAACTATTAGACGATCTTATTCAGCTTAGGCTGGATCTGTGTTAGCTAAAAGAATACATTGAGATAGTAGGCAACCTTTGAATTGTTAGAGGTCCTTCCTGAGCTTTTTTTCTTGTTATATGTGTATGGCAGAGACAACAGGCAGGTTGCCTGCAACGAGTGTCTCCCACTAAAGCCAAAAGAGTGACAGAGCCAAATTCAAGGGAGTCGAGTCAAAATACAATAATCGAATAACTGCCAGAATATAATGGAAAGTACGTCACCCACTACTGATTGGGGGTGACCGGTCAACTCATCCAGTAGACCATTTCAACCAGTAGCTCTCAACCAGTACCAAATCAACCAATACGGTTAGGTTAGGTTAGGTTTTGGCACTGGTTTGGTTGGTCTGGGTTAATGTGGCACTGGTTGAGAGCTACTGGTTGAAATGGTCTACTGGTTGAGATGACATGGAACCCTGATTGGGTTAAGTAGCGCTACACTACACCTGATACAATCTCGCCTAGAGTTCTAAAGGAAGCTAAGGATGAGCTCTCCAAACCACTGACATTACTATTCAATAAATCCTTGCAGTCTGGAACTATGCCTGATCAGTGGAAGATAGCCAACGTAACACCGATATTCAAAAAAGGCAGCAAATCCCTACCCAGTAACTATCGTCCAATTAGCTTAACCTCAGTCGTATGTAAAATGCTAGAAACGGTCATAAGACAGACTCGTAAATCACTTAGAGGAAAATAACATACTTAAAGATACTCAACACGGCTTTCGTAAAAAACGTTCCTGTTTAACAAACCTCTTAGACTTCTTCCACGATATCCTCAACCTCTACGATGAGAGTAAAGCTGTAGATATTATATACCTTGATTTTCAAAAGGCCTTTGACAAAGTTCCCCACAAACGTTTACTGCTAAAACTAAAAGCGCAAGGAATACGAGACGGTGTGTTCAAATGGATAGAAAATTGGCTCAGCGACAGAAAGCAAAGAGTAGTCATAAACGGTAAGGCATCTAAATGGACCAATGTAAGTAGTTGGGTACCCCAGGGATCGTTACTAGGACCAATTCTCTTTCTAATTTACATCAACGACATAGATGAGGGTCTCACCTGTACAATCTCAAAATTTGCTGACGATACCAAAATTGCAAATAGCGTACTCTCAAAAGATCAAGTTGACGATATGCAACACAATCTAGATAAATTGTCACATTGGGCCCAAATTTGGCAAATGAGTTTCAATCGGATAAATGTAAAGTACTACATATCGGATACCTAAATGAGAAAGCAAACTATTCGATGAATGGCACTCAGCTTAAGAATGTAAACAGAGAAACCGATCTGGGAGTAACAATATCGAGTAACCTAAAACCGAGTCAACAATGTTCAGAAGTTGTTAAGAAGGCAAACAAAATAATTGGCTTTATAGGCAGGTCATTTGAGCATAAATCCAAAGACGTTATCCTAACCCTTTACAATTCCTTAGTCCGCCCTCTTCTGGAATACTGCGTTCAATGCTGGTGCCCTTATTACCAAAAAGACATAAACAAGCTAGAACGAGTTCAACGTAGAGTTACCAAAATGATACCTAGCCTAAAGAACAAACCATACGAAGAGCGTCTTAGAGAATTAAATCTATTTCCTTTAACCCAGCGCAGATTAAGAGGTGACTTAATTCAAGTGTTCAAAATCATCAGAGGCATCGACAATATGAACTGTAGTAAGTACTTCACTATCGACCAATCTAATTACATGCGGGGAAACGGTTGCAAAATTATTGGTAAATATTTTAACTCACACGAATCTAAGAATTTCTTCTTCAATCGAGTTGTCAACTTGTGGAATGGGCTTCCCCGAGACGTTATAGACTGCAGCACCGTTGATTCATTTAAACTCCGCCTAGACAAATATCTCGCATCAAACCCGCGACTGACTGCGTTTGTAAATTAATAACTTTATTTTATCCTCCCCTCAGTTACTAACCCCTATGTCCCCTACTAACTTCCTAGCACTGCCACGGACATTAGTTCCAGGGCAGTAGTTCCCTGTCCAATGTTCCCTTACCCACTCTAAACCACTGTTTGGACACTTGATCCTCAGTGTTTTGGAGGACAAGCAGCCTAGAAGGGTCACTAGACCTGTTGTTGCTTGATTTCCTTTGTACTCCTTTGTATTAGAATATCTTAGCATGTGATAATGTGGATATTTTTGTCTGTGGTCGTCCTGGCCATGCTGTTTAAGAATGTGCCGTATTTTTACATCCCTTACACCTGAATATCAAGTAGCCTACCCCTCCAGACACCCATAACGTGTTGGTAACAGAACACCTTGACATACCAGAGGAATGTTCAACCAAACCACACGGTTACATTTTCCGACAATTTTAGGATTGATTTTTTTGTTATGCTTACATTAGAGTTTTCCATGAATTGGTATTGGCAACTAATCTGAATCCACCAATTAACTTACAAATAAACCTAATTAATGACCTCAATGAAAGTTATGTATACATGTGGTACTCTAAGGATTAAAAGGTTGATGAATACATTTTAGTAATTTGGTAATTTGTTTCTACAAATTATTTATATAGCAGAACACTTAAATATGGAGTATGTAAACAAATGTAAACCCCAATCTGGGGTAAATTTTATTGTCTGTATTATGTTTTACCCGTATGTATGAACTTGTCTCTGAATGTATGCCATATACACCCTAATCAGGTAGTCAGTCAGTCAGTAGCCAGCCCTTACTCCCACAAGGGGCAGGGAGGATCAGCAAGAGGACGAGAAAAGAAAAAGAGGTGACAGGAGAAGAACACTTATAACAGTTTGTCCACAAAAAACAAGCACACAAGCATTCAGAAGCACCAATTATTCATCAGCCCCCGAAATCAATGGTTTCACCTCAGAAAGGCCGACAAATATGCCGTACAACTAGTACATGTGACACCGACTTCTGTGTGTGTGTGTGTATATATACTGTATGTGTGTGTGTGTGTGTGTATGTGTGTATATATATATATGTGTGTGTGTGCGTATATGTGTGCGTGTGCGTGTGTTTCTTCTCACTCGACAAGGAATGCTAATTGGCCAAGGTTGACAAGTAGCTTCCGTCAGTCTATCTCTGTTCAGTGTCACCTTGGCATAACTAGCCACACATTTAGGCTAGCCTCTTCTCATTAACCCGTGCCGTCACACGAAGATTTGTTATATACTATGCTACAGCCAGGGAGATTTTACTTTATCTTTTCAGTTTACGATGATGCCTAAGTAGCTATTTATAGTTAAGATAGGACTTCAGAGGCTATCAACCCTTCTGGATTATTTAACCAGCACACTGTAAGTCAAGAACAGCGTCAGGATTGGAACCTCTTTTCGAGAACTCCAGTCCCTTGTGGCGATGATAGTTGCATAATATTTTTGCTATGAATAGACAGATGTTCATAGTTTAGATAACCTTTCTGGGAATTAAGTGGATATAAAGTGCCTAGCTTAACCCTTTGACTTCCATTGGTCCCTGAAAGGACGCCCAATGGAAGCTTACGAGTACAACAATCGTCTAATCATAGGTATAACGAGAAGCAGATAACGTCCCAGTATAATGAACGAAGTAATAAGGAGGAACAATGTGCAATACAATGGTTAACGAATATCTAAACAAACCCCTAGCTTATTCCCAAGTTGAATACAAATGTCGACAGGTGATTAGAATGAAACAAAGAGCGTTACCAGATTTGAAGGACTAACCCTGTGACTGTGAGTGATTTTTGTAAACCTGAATATTATCCTCTTGGGGTAATAATAGTACAAACATCCGGTGTTTATCAAAGTCAAAATGTCACTCCAGGATATAAATTATCTGTTGGTGTTAGTTGAAAATATAGAGGCTATCAACCCTATTGGATTATTAAGCCAGCGCACTGTAAATCTAGAACTTCAGTCCCTTGCTGTAGGTGTCTTACGTTGGGAGATTTTATTCGAAGCCGAACAAATTAGCCTATGTTCATGTTCACCAAAGAATTATTAAAAACACTTCACTGTACCGCAATGGCTATTTGTACTAACATAGTTGTTAACAATTTCAATAATTTGGTTTTAACTAGAGCGGATATTTTACTCCCTTAGCAGCTCTTTTCTCGATGACTAATGCAACATATGAAACTACTATGTCTCTGCATCTCTAATGTTTGGTAATATTACATTCTCCTGCAAAATGTATGGCACTAGGCTTAGTTAATTTTGACCATCACCACCGATGAGTGTGAGTGTATTTACCTAATTGTATGTACCTAATTGTAGTATACAGGAGGTGAGCTTTTTAGGCTCGTATTGTTCCGCTTCACGAGTTACAATTATGTATCTTTGCCTTAAATTTATCTAACTTTGTGTATGTGTGTGTGTGTTTTGTTTTGTTTTATATACAGTATATATGTATATTCAAACTACTCCCTCTCGGGCATAGGCTGAGAGCCTGCACACTCAACCGCTGAACACGGTGAAGCCCATGAGGTTTTGTTTCAGTCTAGGGAGTGAGACATGCGAAGCTCCCCGGCTCGAAGCAATCCCATTTCTGAAGCTGATCCGCCTCTGCGCTTCACAGTCTCATTCCCCAGACTCTGACCCTCACTCTCAGAACGCCACCTATTGAGCAATTAACTCACTAGGCATTGCCCCCCTGTAGCCTATTTTGAATATGGGAATATTCATACAGTGCTAATCAGGGAACAATGAGTTTTTTTTTTTTTTTGGGGGGGGGGTTCTGTGTGCTGTGGTAATGCACTGAAACTAGGTACAGCACAAATTCCATCCCAAATGATATCTTCCCATTGACATATTGGGATTCGAACCCAGGTCCATTGGATTACCAGTCCAGTGGCAAGACCACTGTGTGTGTGTGTGTGTTGGCAGGTTAGTGAAGAGAGATGAACAAGTGTCGTTAACCACCTCATTACTTTACCAGTACTTCACAAAACATAAGTACCATTATACTAAACACTGTTACTACCTAATGTTGTACCTCGTTAAGGTGGAAGACATAATTTTTTGGTCGAATATTTCATATATATATTTTTTGGTCGAATATTTCATATATATATATATATATATATATTTTTTTTTTTGTCTTTTAGTTTCCTCCCTGGACCACCTTCAAACTTTAAACAAAACATCCATTGGATCCCTTTCTAGATTAATTTGTACATTTTTCGGTGGAAAAATGTCACGGCCGAATGCCGGTTCTTGCAAAATTACAGGCTCACTGTCGTTCGCCAGGAAAAAAAACGGCAGCTAAATAGCACGAAAGGTCTTAATATTGTCAAAGAAATGGGGCGAAAGGTCTTCAAATCGACAAACTAATGGGGCAAACATCTTAAAATCCGAAAACTAATGGGGTTAAACATAAGGGAGAAGGGGATCTAGAAAAACAACCCATCTCTTGTTAAACGGAGAGAATAATGTATATACAAAGGAAGACAAGCAACAGCATACCTAATCGTCCTTACTAGGCTACTTAAACAAACAACAACAGCAATCAACTGAAGGGCTTCAGCTCCTGAAAGATTGGTTCAAAATCAAATTCATAATGCTGTGAACGATACTGATAATGATAACCCCGTAAACTGATACGTATTCTAACTATATACATTATTATTGTGCATGAAATATCAGTATATCAATAGCCCTTAAAGATATAACTCAAATGTACATAACGATCAATCGATAGTCTCGGGGCCTCGCAAGAGTTACAGGCTACTGAACAGCCTACAGTCCCAAGGTTGAGACATAGAACAAAATAAACATATATTAATCATTCACCTAACCAAGAGGTTAGGTAATAAGCCTGCATTATAATATGCTGAATTTATAATGTTCTGCAATAAAATTAATATTATCTCGCATATAGGACATCTCTCTCTCTCTCTCAACTCTGAGTCAGGCTGTTATCAAAGGGACTACCAGAAAAATAGGATTTATAAGTTTCCCCAAAAGTCCACCATTTCTTCCTTGCCTCATAGCCAACCCAACCATAAAGGTTTTAACTTATTCACTTTTCATTTCGTACCTCAATTTCCTCTACATGGTTATGGCTGATATTAACGAAAATGGGAAGTAACGAAATATAACTCCTATGACAAAATGTTGCACGTTAATATACATTAATGCTTGCATTACTGTGTGCATTATATTCATTTGGGTGTGATTAGTGTTAATAATTATATTACTTTATATATATTATGAACAGTTTTAAACAATGATTAAGACACCATAATTCTGAAAGGGCAAAGTAAGGACAGGTTAAAATCCAAATAAATGTAACCGAATAAGTAACCCCTACACCACATCATTAGCAACCCTACTCTTCCGTATAGCATAATCTATCACCAACCATTTACCGACATCCTTACCAGCTGACTCCAGACTCTTGTTAAGGAGAGAGAGAGAGAGAGAGAGAGAGAGATAGAGAGAGAGAGAGAGAGAGAGTGAGAGAGAGGGGGGGGGGGGGAGAATATTCACATGAAAGCATTTTCTGGCAAGCTTCAATCGGCAGCTCAACCCGTTGAAGATAATGACGCATTTTGGCAGTTAATTCTGGCTATCATTGGATGATTGTATTATTGATCTGTGGGAATTACATGGATATCGGCTATATCAATCAACCCTCTTTCATATACCTTCGTAATCTGAATAAAATCGTCCACTAATAGTCACCTCACAAAAAAGAAATGCGTGATCGGATCTTGAAAGGGTGAATTCGGAAGGAAATAACAATGGTCACCTCACAACCACAACCAAGCAACCGCAGCCCAAATGACCGTAGTCACCATTGGTACAGCCTAACACAATCTTTGTTTATGCAACCAAGTTCAGGTTAGGTTATATCTGAATAGAGGGAATTAGTGGAGATGACTGGAAGAATAGGAAGAGAGGGAATTGTTGTTTTATCTATATAGCCTAGTCATATTCTAAATTTTATGTTTTCATATTTTGTTATACGTAGCAAATAAGATATTGTAAATACACGTCTAGACTCGGATGCTATTGACCTCTAGCATTTATGAACAAAGGTGTCTTGCACATACATACCGGTACATATATTTCAATTTTCAAGATAATCTTGTTAGGGTTATGGTGTCGGCATCATATCTCGTAAGGCACACACAAAGATACGCGAACTTAAAGGAAATCTGGACACCAAATGGAAATACCATCAATCACAGTGAAATACGGTATGTTGAGTGGAGTGGCGTACTTGAAAGGGGGGAGGCGACCACTGTTATCGCTGTACAGAAGGGAGGAGGGGAGCAGTGATGGATATTTGGGAGATAGTTCCCAAGGAGAATTGGATGAGAAGGTTAATTAAGCCCATACTATTATATCACTATAAACCTATATATGCTTAATACAGTTAGAGTTCAAGTTGAGGGGAGATAGACAGGTTGAGGAGGTGAGTGGTAATCGAGGAATAAGATTTACATATATTTACTTATATACACTGACCACACAGACCTCACGATCCCAGCGAGGTGGTTAGAACTCAATGCTAGCAGAGAAGAGGAAATAAATAGAAAAGTAGAAAAGTAAAAGGTGGAGATCTGTCCTCCTTGCTATTGCTTCAAGTTTTCTCCTATTGATTATAATTTTAGCCTGCTCTCGAATTACAAGTTACCGGCACTGAACTCGAAACACTCGGCTGATGCTCCAGTCATGGCAAGGGTAACCGGCAGCTCAGTTTATACCTTTATATCCTCTAATTGGTAGCTAAGTTTGTTACTGTAGTTAACCCCTTGATGATTATGACGCATTTTGCCTGTTTATTCTGGCTATCCTTAGGCGATTATATACAACTTTGGAAGGATTTGTGGGTATTAAAAGGATACATACTATCTCGACCCTCTGACTTCTATATAGTATACATATGCATTGCCTAATCTGAATAAACTCGTCTAATAATAATAAGAATAAACTGTCAAAACACTTTATAAACCTCAAGCGGTTAATTTCTGCGAAATGTTATCTGTAGCAACCTAGATTGTATGCATGAGACCCTGACTGTATACTAAAGTTGGACACACTTTTGTTGTTTTACTATGAATCAGTTTTTATCTCGACTAGAATTACTGTATCATTCAATCTATAAATAGGCCTCCATCCCATGAGGCGTTCAATAATGGTTATTAAGTCAAAATAAATTCGCTTCAGCTCATTAATTACCTCTCCACCACTTCTTCCCCTTCCTTCTTTCAACCCATCTCTCCCAGCTGTCCACACAACCATTATCTACAGCCACATATCGAGCGACCTCCATTATGACTACAGTAATTACTCTTAACCTAATTATCATGGTAGACATGCTTCAATAATCCAGGAACACCTAAAAGATCTCAAAGCATCAAGGCAAACCATATGAAGCTTTTGGGAAGTAACTAAAAAACAATTAAGTATTGGCAAGTCTCGATTATTTGTATTTGACAGTTTCAAGCCAGTGTCAGGGGAATATTGAAGGCAACTGTACACACACTGGAACTTAAGCCCACCCATCAAAAGTAGTTTGTTTGTAATAGTATGAGTTTCAGTTCATTATTAGTGAGGCCGCTAATGGGGAACTAAATTCTTGACTCCCACTCACATAGTTTCTTCCCCTCCCTTTAACCTTCAGGACCAGCGCAACACACGATCCCTGATCAATGTCAGTGGGTGTAGTACTGTTGAAACTTTCAAAATCCGACTAGATTAAAATCTTGCCCTTAACTCACGATTACCTGTGTTTACAAATGAAACGCACCACTCTTTACTGTGCTACTGTTACCTGTGTTCACATAGGTTAGGTAGTTTCAGTTACAAGCAGCTTCGTAAGGATCAGTAGGCCTGTTGCTGCTTCTTTTCCTGTGTACTCTCTATTTGAAGAATGGTCAGGGTAAGCTGAATTTATCGTATGTTTAACTGTATAAATATTGTTTGTTCTTCTTCACATTAGTGCGATCTGAGACAATACTGGAAATAAATGAAATCTAGTATTCGATTATCGATGTGACTTATTAGGATTTGTCCTAATATAGTTGGGTAGGATAAGTTAAGTTAAGCTAAATTATACATTAGATACGCAGGGAAAAGCGAAAGAAGAGGAACAACTTTATATTTGTATTAATAACCCATATTTTTGAAACCACCACTCCCCTTTCCTCCCCTCCGTTCAACTGTCAACACCAGAGCAACACACGATCCCTGAGTTGTCACAGACCACACCACAACTACAACTGTCAACACCACTACAACCACCACTACAACCACAACTGTCAACACTTGAGCAACACACGATCCTTGAGTTGTCACAGACCACACCATAACTACAACTGTCAACACCACTACAACCACCACTACAACCACAACTGTCAACACTTGAGCAACACACGTTCCTTGAGTTGTCACAGACCACACCACAACTACAACTGTCAACACCACTACAACCACAACTGTCAACACTTGAGCAACACACGTTCCTTGAGTTGTCACAGACCACACCACAACTACAACTGTCAACACCACTACAACCACCACTACAACCACAACTGTCAACACTTGAGCAACACATGATCCTTGAGTTGTCACAGACCACACCACAACTACAACTGTCAACACCACTACAACCACCACTACAACCACAACTGCCAATACTTGAGCAACACATGATCCTTGAGTTGTCACAGACCACACCACAACTACACTATAATTGTGAGGCTACTTCTTCTCACACCACTTCCTTTCCTGAAACATATAATTTATACTGTACATACGTGAGTGAGAGAGAGCGAGAGAGATTTACACAGATTTACATATATTTGCATTGGCCACACAGACCTTACGATCCAAACGAGGTGGTCAGGACTTAATTCTAGTAGAAAAGGAAAGGATAGCAAAAGAGAGAGAGAGAGAGAGAGAGAGAGAGAGAGAGAGAGAGAGAGAGGACAATAATAGAATCGTCTAATGATAGCCAAAATATACAGTCAATATACGTCGTGATCATCAGAGGGTTAACATGTCTGGCTCTGGTTACGCCTACTTTCTTCTCCAGGGTATTCCCCTTTTGGTGTTTCCTCTCTCCATTCGTTCACCAGAAGCGGAGAAACACAAGCGTATTATTTCGAGAACTTTCGGTTAACATTTTTACCCTTCTGGCCACATTTCGGTGTTCTTTAGGAAGCATTGGTAGCACACAAACACACACACACACACACACACACACTCTCTCTCACTCTTCTTTGCTATCCTTTCCTTCAACTTTCCCTTACTCATGAGCTACCTATCTCTACTAGAATTAAGTCCTGACCACCTCGCTGGGATCGTAAGGTCTGTGTGATCAGTACATATGTAAGTCTATGTAAATCACTCTCTCTCTCTCTCTCTGCCGTGGCCTATTTCATTCCTCACACTTCTCCTTCTTCCCTTTTCTATTTTCGCCATCTCCCTTGCTTATTTTGTTTATATACTCTTAGCTTGGATTTATCTACTCTATATTGTCTCGCATATACAAGTCTTTCATTCAAGTTTCTGTCATCTACTGTACTTGCATTTAACTGATTTTCCAGTTGTGCCTTAGTTTTTTGTTTTATCTTCTTTCTCCTTCTTCTTTGCTTATTTTTGTTAGTGTACTCACAGCTTGGGTTTATTTTCTATATTGTCTCACATTCACACTTCTTTCCTTCAAGTTTCTTTTTTGAGAAACTCCCTCACATTTAACCATATTGTATTCTAGTTTTGCGTTAATATGTTTAGTTAGTCTATTCTCTCTTTAGCTTGTTTTCTTCTCTTGTCTCATATATGCATACGGTTGCCTTTACATTTCTGTTGTCTACTACCTCAGATTTAACTTCTTTGCTTTCTAGTTTTGCTTTAGTTATAGTTTGTCTCCTCTTTCTCCTGCTCCCTTGCTTATATTTGTACTCAGAGCTTGAGTTTTTTTTTCTGTATTGTCAAGCATTCATAATTCTTTCATTCAAGTTTCATTTTTAATTATAGTCTGTCTCTTCTCTCATTTATTCCATTGCCTGTTCTTCGTCAACCGTTTCATCATTACACGCGGGGAAACGGTTGCAAAATTATTGGCAAATCTTTTAACTCACACGAATCTAATAACTTCTTCAATCGAGTTGTCAACTTGTGGAATGGGCTTCCCCGAGACGTTATAGACTGCATCACCGTTGATTCTTTTAACCCTTAATTAGCGGCTCACCACATAAGTCGTATTTAATAAAGCTGGACTATGTGGCGGCGCTCGACATAGGTCGAGTGGCAATTTCAGCACGTAATGTTGCTGAGAGAGAGAGACAAGTGGTGGCAGGAGAGTAGCGAGCGTATGACTGCTCCAGACCACCGCGGCGAACATACTGACACGAATCCCAGCTCCCTCCTCCCTCTCTCACTCGCTATATAAGGAATTGTATCGGGAAAGTGGCTAATTACATGCTTTTTGCACTCGCGTTGCACGGTTATTGCAAGAAAACTAGCCATCATAAAAGGATCGTTATGGTGTCATTCGAAAGCTCTGTTTATGCCCTTTCAGGGATAGGTACTTGTTTTACGTTCTGGGTCTTATTTAGGCATGAAAATGATCACGTAAACAGCCCTATTTTGGCTAAAAACACCCCGCTGGGCGGTACATATAAATAAACCGCATAGGCCACTCGTAAGGTGTTAAACTTCGCCTAGACAAATATCTCGCATCAAACCCGCGACTGACTGCGTTTGTAAATGAATAACTTTATTTTATCCCCCCCTCAGTTACAAACCCATCTGTCCCCTACTAACTTCCTAATCCTGCCACGGACATTAGTTTCAGGGCAGTAGTTCCCTTTCCAATGTTTCCTTACCCACTCTAAACCACTGTTTGGACACTTGATCCTCAGTGTTTTGGAGGACAAGCAGCCTAGAAGCGTCACTAGACCTGTTGTTGCTTGATTTCGTTTGTACTCCTTTGTACTCTCTCTCTCTCTTATTTACTTGGCTGTGAAGGTTAATACATCGATAGGAGGGAATCATTTGTCGATTTGTGTAATGTACGTACAGTATACTGTATAATTATAGCATATGTATGTTCTATCAAAGTATCTCATCGGGGTGGACAACATTGCTCTCTCTCTCTCTCTCTCTCTCTCTCTCTCTCTCTCTCTCTCTCTCTCTCTCTCTCTCTCCTTGTCTAGGTCCCCTCACCCCCTCCCTTCACTAATATTGTAGACCTCTGATTCTTCCTCCCCTCTTCACACCCTTCTTATCTCAATCTTCCGTAAGCCTATACTCTCTGTGTCCAGCTAATTCTTCCGCCTCCTTCTATTCTATTAACTTTCCCTGTGAATCTTGGTAATGTAATTTTATAATATTTTGCCTGTTCAACAGAAGAAAACTAATGCCTGCTGTTGAATCTCCTTCCGTGACTTTCAGGTGTTTACGATTTTTGTTTAACTAGATGATAAATTATATATTATCGTTTAAGAATTTCTGTATCTCCTTCGTATTGTTTCTTAGCGGCCATATTATTAACACGCTGTAAACTTGTCAAGCTAGAGTTTGGATGTATGGTAGGCTATACATTTGATTTCAATAGCACCACACACACACACACACACACATATATATATATATATATATATATATATATATATATATATATATATATATATATACCGGTATATATATATATATTAGTTTGATAACATCACCAACCTCTATTCTACCACTGTCTCCTTCTCTCCATTCACTGTTTAGTCTGGCAGCCACAATAACTACATTGTTCTTCGTGGGCATGCCTTTCTATAGCCTGATTGTCATCTCTCTCTCCCTCTCGTTCTCTCTCTCTCTCTCTTGAAGCATACCATCCATCAACATATCTTATTACAAAGAGGCATACTAATTATGTAGGCCTATATATCTTCATGTTAGCTTGTATTGCTTCAATGTTTTTCATTGACATCACACATACACACACACACACACACATGAGTTTGTGTGTGTCTATGTGTGTGTATGTGTGTATATGTGTGTGTGTGTGTGTGTGTTTGTCGCATGTCGGGAAGTTGTTAAATCGGGGAAGTCACAGTTTGTTATCAACTGTCTTGATAGCGTAACGGTTAGTGTGCGGAATTTCGGTGTGGATATCCTAGATTCGAATCCTTGGAGTACCACATGGATTCCTTAGTTTCTTAATTTCATTAATTGGGTTTATTTATAAGTTAATTGGTGAGTTGGTGATAATATATATCAAAATTCGAGTAGACGAAAATTAGCTATGTCAAAAATTATGGAAATAATAAGAGATACGGAGAAATCAAGGTCTGGTGGGGCATGGAGCACACACACGCATACAGACTTAACCCATACAGTACCGGCGACGTCCTTTTCATTATATTCTGACAACAATTAGCCGATATTATTCAGCTTAGGAAGGATGTCTACCCATTAACCTCTGAAGTGCGCATGGGGGTAATTAGACACCTCTCCCTGTGCGCATGTATTTGAGGTGTTTCCGTCACTAAAATATTCATTGTACCATTAATAGCATTAATACTTATCCATATGCGCCTATTATGGGTTGATTATAAAGGTATTAACCTGAAACAACAATAAAACTAGTGAAAACAGCGTTTGGATGGTCAAAATCGGAGATATAGCCCGCGAGTTGTATAATGTATGGGTGAGGCAAGCTGCTTTCCCGCCAATTTCCCCCAAGGCTACTGAGACACAGTCGATCGATACTCTCTCTCTCTCTCTTGCATTCGCTTGCTATCAGTGATGACCACACCCTGCAACCGGATTTCTAATGTTAGCACGAAAATATACCTCAGAATAAGGGAATAACAGGGAAAATAGGTGATAACTGAAGGAGAGGAGGAAAGTGGGGAAGGAGGGGAGGTAGAGGACTGAGATTTTGCATGGCCCAGGGGCCCAATTTTTTTTTTTTTTTTTTCCGATGTCAAAAGTTGATTTTTTTTTTCTCTGACTCTTAAGAGTCTCCCCGCAGTCCGCCGGGGGAACTCTTAAGAGTCTCCCCGCAGTTCCCGGGTTAAAAGGGCTACAGACTATCTCAATTAATCCTCTTATAGCTACCCTATATCATTACAAAGCATCCTAAAATCGCCTAAATGTAGCAATAATAAATCCGCAAATTCCGCTGCATGTCTGCCTGCCGAGATCCAAACCTCTCCGGGTGGTCGGGGGCCGGGGGAGTGCTGGAGCGACCTTGGTGACCCTGGTATCTGGGTCTTCTCCTGGGTGACCTAGATGTGTGTTAATTTGTGTTTTTTATCTGTGTTTATTCGTTGTTTTATGTTGTTTTTGTGTTTTCCCTGTTCTTGCTCTGTCTTGAGTCGGCTACCCCCAAAATGGGGATTGGGCCTGAGCATATAGATAGATAGATAGAATAATAAAATAGAAAAATCGTCACCTGTACAGTAGGGGTTGACTGATGGTATGATAACAATTATGGATCACAATAAGAGACCTTTGTTAGGGCAGGATTTATTGGGGATCAGGGAGTATAATGTGACAATGATGTATAAATTGATATAAATTGATAAATATAGCTAAATTATTATGTTATGCACATGCAAACCTACATTCATACACAATTGAGAAACAAGCCATAAACTCGGTAGAGTACTTACATACATTGAAGAAAACTAAAGCAGTAGGATCAGTATATTACGGTAGAAATTGGGACATACTGTACAAGGGACTGGAGTTCTCGAAGAGGAGCTCCAGTCCTGTAGCTGTTATTGAAATACAGTGTGCTGGCTTAATAATCTATTATTGTTCATTTCACTCCAACACCAAACACCTCCGATTGAATTAATGAAAGCATGTGATCCACCGGGATTCGAACCTATGTTACCACACACAGATTTGTAAACAAACTAACGATTACACCATCATTCCAGAAGGGTTGATAGCCTCTGAAGTCCTATTTTAACTAACTAACTAACTAACTAACTAACTAATAAACTGTATAATTAAACACGTTTGCATAAAGTGACAACACAATGTACTGTATCCTTAATAAATGTGAAACAATTAGAGAAGGTAATTATAAGTGGGATACATTACAGAGTGTTATTCATTATAAGGCACATACCGGATCTGAAAGTGGACCACATTAATACAGTACGAGTACACACGTGGACAAAACTACACGACCGACCAAGTTTAAAGTGACAACAGGATATGGGGAAATGCATCATTAGATGAAAATTACAGAATATGGTAAAATTATGTATATTTACAATATATATATATATATATATATAATATATATATATATATATATACAGTATACAGTATATAGACAAGAGTACTTTCGTCGGTCAAATTATATATTTGGAACCCATTGAACTCTAAATTTGTTATAATGTCATTCGTGTTTTACACCTACCTATTTCTAATTATATAGCCATAAATTTATAATTCTCTCTCTCTCTTTCTCTTTCTCTCTCTCTCTCTCTCTCTCTCTCTCTCTCTCTCTCTCTCTCTCTCTCTCTCTCTCTCTCTCTCTCTCTCTCTCTCTCTCTCTCAACAAATTCCTTCCTAATTAAGATAAGACTATTAACCCCCGGCTTTTCTCTTCCCCCCTGTATATAGCCTTATTGGGGGTGTCACACGGGTGTTTTATCGGCAACTTTTTATTAGCAACTTTATTGTGACAACATTATGAGGCTATGTGACACCGATATTGACAACTGGACAAAAATAAAAAAAATAAAAATAATAATAATACATAAATTAATACAAAACTATTACCTAAACAAATTAATGCTACGATTCGATTCTGTTCGGGTTGGCTTCGAACACTTAGGCCCTAACTAATGTCGTTTTGTGTACACTCGGATACCCCACTCATAAATATTCGTGGACTTCACCTATTTCTAATTATTAGAGTATATTAAAGGAAACGAATTTGTGAATAAAATTTTGTGTACATGAGTTATAAAACTAAATATACCGGTATCGGTATATTCGCTCCAACACACACACACACATACTCACACACACACACACACACACTCTCTCTCTCTCTCTCTCTCATAATCACCAAAGCCATTTACACCAGACAATCTCTCTATCTTAATGGTTTATTTTCTTCTAATTAAGCCTTGTATTTTTTCAGTCTGATCTGTCTGATCATTATGTAGTGGTAGCTAAGGTTAGGATACAAAAGAAGTGGGTGAGGAGAGCTGGAGGGAGGCGAGAGGAGGGTGGAATGGTGAGGAGGGTGGAGAAGTTGCAGGAGGAGGAAGTCAGGGAGGAGTACAGGAGAGCAGTGGAAAGACCACTAGGTGGGTTCGACCTGGAAGTTATGGAGGAAGTGGAGGAGATGAGCAAGGTGTTTAAGGATGAGATATGTGCACCATGTGAGGAGGTGTGTGGAGTGGGGAGAAGAGGGAGGGGAGTGAAAGATACAGCATGGTGGACAGAAGAGGTAAGAATAGATGTGGAAGAAAAGAAGAAAGCATATAGAGAGTGGATGGGTAGTAGAGGGAATGAAGATTTCGAGAGACAGAAACGAGCGAGGTACGTGGAGAGTAAGAGGCTGGTGAAGAGAGTAGTGAAGGAAAGTAAGAGAAGAGTAGATGAGGAATTTGGAAGGAATCTGAGTGTAAAATGGAGGGAGAGTAAGAAACTGTTCTGGAAAGAAGTCAAGAAAGTTAGGGAAGGTAGCAAGGGAAACAGTAAGGGTGTGAAAGATAAGAATGGGAGAATGCTAGCCGAGAAGCAAGACAGAGTCGAAAGATGGAGGGAGTACTTCAATGAGTTGCTAAATGTAAGGAATGAAGAGCCAGCAAACATAGCTGGATATGGTATGGGAGGGAGAAGAAGAGAAGTAGTGGAGGAGGAGGAGGTCAGAAGTGTGGGAAGCCATGAAAAGAGTGAAGTTGGAGAAAGCACCAGGAACAGATGGAGTGTGTGGGGAAATGTTGAGGTATGGTGGTGAGATGGTGATCGAATGGGTATGGAAAATGTGAAAACTAGCATGGGAGAAGGGGAGTGCCCCCGATGACTGGAAGACTGGCATAATAGTCCCCCTAAATAAGGGCAAAGGGGAAAGAGAGTGTGTGGTAACCATCGAGGAATATGTCTTCTAAGCGTAGTAGGGAAGGTATAGAGTAGGGTAGTGATTGAGAGAGTGAGAGTGAGAACGGAGAAATGGATAGGCGACGAGCAGGGAGGTTTTAGGAAGGGAAGAGGATGTGTAGATCAGATTTTTACCCTGAATTGTGTTGTGGAGAAATATCTGGAGAAAAACAAAAGGTGTATGTTGCCTTTATGGACTTGGAGAAGGCCTATGACAGAGTGGATAGAGAAGGTTTGTGGAAAGTACTTAGAATATACGGAGTAGATGGCAAGTTGCTGAAAGCAGTGAAGAGCATGTATGAGGGTGCAAAGGCGGCAGTACGTGTTGAGAGTGAGCAGAGCGACTTCTTTGACCTGAATGTTGGTTTGAAACAGGGGTGTGTGATATCCCCGTGGTTGTTTACTGTATATATAGATGGAGTCATGAAAGAAATACTATCAAGAGCAGTGGATGTTGGTGTATCGCTGAAAAGGGAGGGAATTGAGTGAAAGCTACCTATACTGCTGTTTGCGGATGATACAGTTCTGATGAGTGATAATGAATGGGAGTTGCAGGGTCTGGTAAATGAGTTTGGAACAGTATGCAAAAAACGGAATTTGAAGGTAAATGTGGGGAAGAGCAAGGTTATGGTCTTCGAAAGGGGTGAAGTCACAGAGTGTGAGGTGAAGCTGAACGGTCAGGCTATGGAGATCGTCAACTCTTTTAAGTATCTGGGCAGTGTGTTGAGTAAAGATGGGACTATGGATGAAGAAGTGCGGAAGAGGATACAACAGCGGAAGAGGGTTGTAGGAACGCTAAAAGCAGTAACAAGAAATAGGGTGGTCAGTATGGAAATGAAGAAGTCCTTGCATGACAGTGTGGTAATCCCGACACTGACTTACGGAAGCGAAGCATGGACGTTGGTTGAGAGACTCAGACCAAGAGTGAGAGCAGTGGAAATGAATTACTTAAGAAGTGCGTGCAGAGTTACATGGAGGGATAGACAGACTAATGAGGAAGTAAGAAGGAGGTGTGGTGTGGAGGTAGATGTGCTGGAAAGTGTGAAAAGGAACAACTTGAGATGGTTCGGCCATATGGAATGTATGGAAAGCGAGAGAATGAATAAGAGGGTGTACGAGAGCGAGGTGGAGGGACAGAGAGGGAGACGTAGACCAAATGAGAGGTGGAAGGATGGAGTGAGGAAGTACATGACCGAAGGCGGTGCTGGTTGGGGGGAGGGGCGTCGACTGAGTGGGGACAGAGGTGCATGGGGGCGGTTCGTTCGTGGCCACCTCTTCGGGGATCACGGCGTCAGGCAATAGATAGAAGTAGGGTCATTTGCTTGGAATCCGTGACCATTTTGTTCCTACCTTTTTCTCTCGATGGATTTGACAACCTGAACCATTTTAAAGGAAAATTAGCTCCTATGCCCCTCTGAAAAATGACGGCTAACTTTGCTAGAGCCCAATATTCAAAATGGCCGCCAACGCCATCTTGAAAAACATGAAATGTAATATCTCTGGCATCAGATGAGCTACAAGGACGAATGAGGTGTCCTTTTTCACTAATTGTGGCATTACAAATCCACTGGAATGGTTATTGTATTGTATTGTATTGTATATTGTATTGTTATTGTATTGTATTATACTAATTGTACATACTAGTCTGCCACTTCACTGTCACTACATGATTCACTGTAAGAGCCACTATCAGAATCACTGTCCTCACTTTCGCTGCTATCATCACTGTTGTTCTCTGCCTTCGGATTTGTAGGTAGTGGTATGGATGGGGGAAGTGGGGGCTGGGTTGAACGGACAGGCAGACATAAGCCATTTACAAGATGCCATCCATGGCGGATCGGTGAGGGGTGACTTTGGAGCTTGTAATGCTTTTGCAAATATGCAAGATAGTTTGCACGCTCCAAGTGTGGACGGAGACTGTCCAAGTCAGGCACAAGTCGGATAGTGCTTTTTTTCTTCTGAGCTCTCCACTTCGCTGCCCTCGCATCTCCCAGGGTCTTCCTTTTGGTATCACCATAGACATATCGAATGACAAACCTCTCCAAATCACAGATGACCTGTTCTGTGACTAGGAGCTGTGTACCACATGCTGCTAGCAGGTCGTGTGCCTCTTTAGACTTCTCCAGACGATCTGCAATGAGCTTCTTGCTTGCTCCATAGAAGCCAGAGTTGTGGTCACACCCAGTGAGGACATGAAGTGGTATGATGGATGCAGCCATTGCCTTGTTTCTTGCGATTAGCATGGCGATGCACCTTTGTTCTCACCCGATTGATGTTATTCACATTCCGAGTGTTTGAAAGGAGCTGCTTTTCATTGTTCAGAATGGCCAACCAACCAGACTTCAGCTTAGAGCCCTTATTCATTGTTGACTCTATCCATATGTCGAGGGCAACACACGAATATGGTTTTCCTGTCATTGACTGTGCAAACATACCACTCTCCATGAATGCAGCCTGATCGACAGGAAAGGTATCAAGCACTGCGGTGAAATCGGGGAGATGCCGACCATACTTGTCATTATCATAGATTTGCATCAAAGGAAGCATGAGCTTGAGTGAGGACTTGAACTCAGTCCAGTTGCTTGTTCTGATTGCATGGATATTTTGAGTTAGAACCTCAACCATTTCCATGAATGACATCCAGTATTCTGCTTGTGGGGCACCCTCAAAGTCCTTGAAGGACATCAACGAAGTCCTTCAGCTCAGCATTTCTCTCTAGCTCTGCATGTTCATCTGCAAGTTGCTGAGCATCAATCGGATGTCGAAGCTTGGCAAGGGATGCCTTTACTTCATCAGATAGAGGGAAATCTTCCAAACGTTTGTCTATGACATGATGGACCAGAGTCTCGTAGAATAGTCGCAAGCAGCGAACCCCACGCTTAACATGTTTTCCACGAAGAGCCTGATCAACAGACCCGTCTGCTATAACACCAGCTGCCACCAACACATCTGAGATGCCAGATCCCTTTAACCTCTTCTATATAGTGTAGATGAACGACATTTGGATGTGGAAGGCTGCCATGAATGGTAAGATTTTGCTGAACAGCTCGGCATTCTCACTTTTCAACTCTAGCATGAGCACGTAGACAGGATGATCACCAACAATTATTGCAAAAGGCATCTTTTTTCCTTCGATTGATTTTTCAAGCTTACACATCACATCATTGAGAATTGTCTTACTGGGTGGGTTGGGATAGGTCATGTGGTATATTGCTCGACTCTTCTCATCTGCATTTGACATGCTGGCGTGAAACCCTGAAAACCCAGGCACAGTCTGTTCTTCTGGCTTAGGTCTCGTTCGGTCATCTTGCGCCCTGGCCAATGCATGGATCACACCACGAATTCTTTGCACCAATGTGTCAGGAGGAGGAGTACTTTGATCAGCTGGTGGCTGGTGGCTTCCCCACGCTTCGCTGTCTTGTATGGGTTGACTTTTTGCATTTCACTTCCGAGCTCTTTGAGAGTTGTCGAGAGGTTTGATGCAAAGTTGGCACCGGGAACTGGTCTATCCTCGTGATTCTCGGAAGGAAGTTCTGTATCAAATGATTCTGGCTGCACAAACATGACATTAGTGCGGTGTGACTGGCCAGCACCGGTCAGTGTGTTCGCTATTGAAGTCATCGTTGTCGACTATAGCGATAGCAGGTTTACCCTCAGCTAGTTCGAAGGGGCAATCAGATGAGCACTTGAGGTCATTGACCACCCAAAAATCTCGCAGCATAAGTACGTCATTGTAACTGATGCCCAGTCCATCTTTGTGCATTATGTCGACTATCTCCCTACTCTTGGTCAGTCCATGTAGCAAGACAGAGAGATTTATCTCAAATGCAGTGCGTTTTCCAGTGATGTAGCTTGTGAGGATAGATGCATTCGATCGGACGGATGGACTGACATCAATTGCAGACTTATTTGGGTGTTTCAGCCATGTGAGCAGCTTCAGCAGGAGCTCACTGAGGTCTTCTTCTCTCTCCAACTCATGTATATATGGGAGCCAGGGAATAGTATTTGTCCTGATGACTTGCTCTTTGAGTCGTGCCGCAACATTCATCACCAACTGATCATTGCTGACACCCAATGAAGATATTGCCGCCTCGATGTATGTACCTGCTGCTGTTGTATCATATACCAGTTCACTCACATTCTTTTGAATGCGTTCATGAAATCCGATGTCTTCCCCAAATTCATTGACGAGAATTTCCTTTAAGTAGCTGGATTTTACTACTGAGTTATGTCCGTGATTTGAGATAATGCGCTTATAGTCCTGCAGCAGGCCTTGCAGTGTGCGAATTTCATGGTCTTTGAAGATGACTTGACGAATATGATGAAAGAAGAGAGCTTGGGCCTCTCGGAGGTTTACACTCTGCAGATGTTGAGTGCTTTCATCTGAAAGGGGCATTATGGTCGCTTACATATTTGCGCCAGCACGCACGATGGTAGCGGATTTCCAACCCAAATGCTGTTTGACTATCTGGGATGGATGCAATCAGAGTGTCAAATCTCAATCTAATGACCTCATCTTCCAGACGGACAGTATGTAACTTGAATTTAGTCCAGGCATCTACTGTTGATAGGAGTAAAATCTGCTTGTCACGATCACTACTCTTGTATGCCCCTTTCATGCACCACACACATAGAGTCTTATCGTGAAGGACACCCATACTGGAGCAGAGCCTTTTAGGTGCACTGGCCTCTGGGGAAGGGTCTTGTTGATCTGATGCTTCATCTCTTTCAAGACGTTCCTCGGATTTGTGTTTGCGTTTTTTGGCTTGAGAGAGCTTGCGCTTGCTGGATAATGATGCATAACAAGTGCTATGCATGTGGTGACCCTTTGGTCCCTTCTCCCAATCCACATTTTCATGTATATGTTGAAACTTATCAAGTTCTTTCCATTGTAAAAACTTTTCCCGGATGGATTCCCACTTCTCAGGTGTAATGTTTTCCAAACGATCATCTGCAGTACATCGCTTACCACAGAGTAAAATGCACTCTTATTCATTTAATGTCTTGTCTGGTAACTCTTCACTCTCTCTTCTATTATTTATTATTTCGGTCTCTTCACAAGTCGGCGATTTTCATCAGATGGGCATGCGATCCATCTGAAACAGTAAAAAGGTAATATTAGATATACACCGCAGGCAGACAGTGATGATAGTAGCGAAAGTGAGGATAGTGATTCTGATAGTGGCTCATACAGTGAATCATGTAGTGACAGTGAAGTGGCAGATTAGTATGTACAATTAGTATAATACAATACAATAACAATACAATATACAATACAATACAATACAATAACCATTCCAGTGGATTTGTAATGCCAGAATTAGTGAAAAAGGACACCTCATTCGTCCTTGTAGCTCATCTGATGCCAGAGATATTACATTTCATGTTTTTCAAGATGGCGTTGGCGGCCATTTTGAATATATAGCAGAGTTAGCCGTCATTTTTCAGAGGGGCATAGGAGCTAATTTTCCTTTAAAATGGTTCAGGTTGTCAAATCCATCGAGAGAAAAAGGTAGGAACAAAATGGTCACGGATTCCAAGCAAATGACCCTACTATAGATAGAATTTTCAGTTTCGTTTCGTTAAGTTCTTTGTATTTGCGCATGTGTGTGTGTGTGTGTGTGTGTGTGTGTGTGTGTGTGTGTGTGTGTGTGTGTGTGTGTGTGTGTGTGTGTGTGTGTGTGTGTGTGTGTGCTATCATATACAAAGTTGCCATGGACAATAATACAGCGCTGGGAGAACTAAACAAAACAAATATTTTGAAAACATTCTACCGCGAAACAACACTATTTTAAACAAATAGGGTACTGTACTATTACTGTATATTGATGGTTTTAGAGAATGCGTAATAAAGCCTCTTTATCAATCACACTCTGCTCCAAAAAAATCGTTTGATTTGGGATAGGTAGTATCCATGTTATATTTACAAATACAACCATAAACTATTCTGGGATATTAATCAAACCTTTACAATTTTATTTTGATTTATTCCAGCTATCTCTACATATTTGTTTTCAAATTAGCTTGGCCCAGAGTTAGAAAATTCACTGAGACAGCGTTTAAATGTTAGATTCCTAGACATCCTCTTAGTTGGTTGTAACTATAATAAACTAGGAAAGGCCTAATCTATTTGATAGGGTTAGGTCGCATTCTGTCTCCTCAAGGTGCACTCTCACCGATTAGATCACAAGAAATCATGAAACAGTGTTCATATAGTATCTCCCACATACGATACTTACAGATTATACATTCTACACCACAACCTATCAGACAATAAGTTACTCTGGCCACCGATAGAGTACTGCTGGGTATACTGGGCATCTGGGTTGGGTAATTTGGTCTTTATATTATGGGTAAATAGGGGTTATAACGCGTAGGTTTCATACTCGGCTTATGGTTGGGTATTTTGTTTTTTATGGTAGGAGTAACTAGGGGTTATAATGCTTCTGTATCTCTGCCTCCAGCTATACCGGTTGTCTTATTTATGGTTGTGGGTTTAGCGAATTGGAGCTTTCTCATGGTCCACAATATATCAGTCCGGGTGTGTGTATGTGTATGTGATAGCATTTATATATATATATATATATATATATATATATATATATATATATATATCCAATATGTTTATAGAGATGGTATTATGTTTAATTAATTGGTGGAAATGGTGCAACATAATTTTAGTCTTGTTATGTTGGTAACTCTACCTAAACATAACCTCAATAGGTGTGTTTGTCTGTGAGTGTGTGTGTTTTTTGTTTTTTTATATGCGAAGCTTCACGGCTCGAAGCAACTCCATCTCTGAAGCCGCCTCGCCTCTGCGATTCACAGTCTCATCCCCCACACTCGGACCCTCACTCTCAGAATGCCACCTATTGAGCATTAACTCACTAGGCATTGCCCCCCTGTAGTTGAATATGGGAATATTCATACAATACTATTTAATCAGGGAACAATGCGGGTATGTATTTGGTATTTCGGTGTGCTGTGGTAATGCACTGAAACTAGGTACAGCACAAATTCCATCCCAATAATATCTTCCCATTGACATATTTGGATTCGAACCCGGGTCCATTGGATTACCAGTCCAGTGGCAAGACCACTCCGCCACACCTCCCCTTCGTTGTTTCTGTTAAATTGCGTCTGTTTCTGTCTGATTGTCTGTCTGTGTATCTGTGTAACTGTGTATATATCTTCAGTATATGCCAGTCTCCATATTTATTCACATATTGATTATATATTTGATTTTATCCGTTTCTGTTTATCTCCTTGAATCTGTGTCTGCTTGTTGTCCTATTAGCATGCCTCCTAGTGTGTGTGTGTGATTTATATAACATGCATATAGATAAATACAAACCAGAAATATGTTAATGCTGTAGTGACAATAAATCGTGTTCAACACGAAAACACTACAACTTCGTCTTAACCCTTCAACCCTGGGCATTTGTGACAATGGGGTTGTGTGCCAAAATCCTGGGTGATGCATACATCCGTGTTCAGAGTTCACACCATGCAATCAAATTTGATGTGGTCCCAAAACCATCCTCTCTGCCTAGTAATGAACTAGGGTCCATCCCAAGCAGTTCCTGCACCCCCGCTCCCCCATAAACCTCTCCCAACTTCCTTCCACCGTCTCCTGCCACGGACATTAGTTCCAGGGCAGTAATTCCCTTTCCAATGTTCCCTTACCCACTCTAAACCACTGTTTGGACACTTGATCCTCAGTGTTTTGGAGGACAAGCAACCTAGAAGGGTCACTGGATCTGTTGTTGCTTGATTTCCTTTGTACTCCTTTGTACTCCTCCACCCACCAGGACCCCTAAACATTACCCCCCCCCCCCTGTTATGTGTTAGGAACACTTTATTGTTAGGCCAAAGCTATCTACAAATCATTGTCAATAAAGTCCTCCTCCTCAAATGGTGCTTCTAGTCATTCTGTTAACTTTTCGAAGTTCACTGTAACACAATGATATTGTATTTTCATTTACTTTTACTAGCAGCACATGTACGATGCAGTACGTACGGTAATGCTTAGAATATAAGGAGGCATGCTAATACGACAACAAGCAGACACAGATTCAAGGAGATAAACAGAAACGGATAAAATCAAATATAATCAATATGTGAATAAATGTGGAGACTGGCATATACTGAAGATATATACACAGTTACACAGATACACAGACAGACAATCAGACAGAAACAGACGCAATTTAACAGACAGACAGAGCGAAACAACAAATGCCAGAAATAATCCGAGCCATCCAAATCTGTCTGGACGTTTGCATGTCCAGGCTTCATTGATTCCACCTCCAGGCGACATTGTATATGAATGACGCATATGGTTATAGTAGTGTGGGGGGTTAGTTCCTGGTAGTAGCTCCCCTTAGATATTTGATGGGATGTGAGCTGAGGGAAATATGATATTGTTGATAGTGGAGAAGGAAGAGAGAGGGTTTGGATAGGGTTGGGTTGGGAGGTAGGTAATATTTGGTGGCAATGGTGATTTTGTTTATTGTGTGCGTTTGGCTGGGATTGAATTGTTATTCAGTGTGTGTGTGTGCGTGTGTTCGTGTGTGTTTGTATGTGTGTGTTTGTATGTGCGTGTGTGTGTAAGGGGGAGGGAGGGACTAGCGTATTTGTATGTAGTCGCGTGTATTGTGCACTTTCATATTATATATACATGCCTTTTGCCGTTACTGCATAATCATTATAAAGATCTTTTCATTGTGATTTGTCTAGAAATTCTGACCCCAACCACTCATTAATGAAACAGGGCTTAGGCAAATTATTTGAAATGAACGAGTCAATTAACCATTTGTAAGTTTCAGGCTATAAGGACGTTGGAGCCATACACATCGATATAAAATATAAATGCAATAATAATGTAAGTTTATGATGGTTAAAAAAGTGTGTTAAATTGGGTTTTATGTACTTTATAAATGTACTTGAACCTTACTTTTGCTGGTAATTCTGCTAAATATTGATATATACGGCTCCAACTTCCTTATAGAACGAAACTCGCTAGTGGTCAATTAGATACATGTGAACTTATAGATCCACTTTCCTCTAGCCCTCCTTAAGTTACAAGAGGCTCGGAATCACAATTTATACTCGTCAGAATGACTAAAATATATTCGACCACAACTATCCCTACTTAGAATAACTAGCCAGTCATAAAATATTACATGCATTATTAGCAAGTTTTGGGCAATGCTAGCAACTGAGTTACGATATCGAATATGAAAACACAATGTTCATGTATGTATATACTCAGGCACATACTCCATTACTGGGGGTGGCCGACTCGAAACAGAGCACAAACTGAAACAACATTAAACTTCCAATGCTTAGGGTCTGGGACCACTTTCGCTGTCCATAGCTCCTTTATCTGTCTCGCCGAGTTCATAGTTAGTTAAAATAGGATTTCAGAGGCTATCAACCCTTCTGGATGATTAAGCCAGCACACTGTCAGTCCTCTGAAGTGCGCATGGGGGTAATTGGAAACGTCCCCCTGTGCTGACGTATTTGAGGTGTTTCCGTCACTAAAATATTCATTGTGCCATTAATAGCATTAATATTTATCCATATGCGCCTATTATGGGTTGATTATAAAGGTATTAACCTGAAACAACAATAAAACGAGTGAAAACAGCGTTTGGATGGTCAAAATCGGAGATATAGCCCGCGAGTTGTATAATGTATGGGTGAGGCAATCTGCTTTCCCGCCAATTTCCCCCAAGGCCACTGAGACACAGTCGATCGATACTCTCTCTCTCTCTTGCACTCGCTTGCTATCAGTGATGACCACACCCTCCAATCGGATTTCTAATGTTAGCACGAAAATATACCTCAGAATAAGGGAATAACAGGGAAAATAGGTGATAACTGAAGGAGAGGAGGAAAGTGGGGAAGGAGGGGAGGTAGAGGACTGAGATTTTGCATGGCCCAGCCAAAAAAAAATAAAAAATAAAAAAAAAAAAAATATAAAAAATATTTTTTTTTCGATGTCAAAAGTTGATTTTTATTTTCTCTGACTCTTAAGAGTCTTCCCGCAGTGCGCCGGGGGAACTCTTAAGAGTCTCCCCGCAGCTCCCGGGTTAAGAATAGCGTTAGGACTGGAGACCCTTTTCGAGAACTCCAGTCTCGAGTTTATAAGAAGATACGCCGTCATATAATTATTTTGACTATCCAGGGCCAGATTGTATTAGTTAGTTAAAGAAGGACTTCAGAGGCTATCAACCCTTCTGGATTATTAAGCTAGCATACTTAAAGTTAAGAAAGATGTCAGGACTAGAGCCCCTTTTTCAGAACTCCAGTCTCGAGTTCATAAGAAGATACGCCGTCATATAATCATTTTGACTATCCAGGGCCAGATCCATATAGTTTGTTTACTCCGCAGTCAGCGAGCCAGCCGTAACAACAGCAAAGGGAGGTCTATGGGTTCTGAGAGCTGGCCAATTATCCTATTCAGCTTCCGTCACGCAGTTATGAGACCAGAGAGAGAGAGAGAGAGAGAGAGAGAGTCAGAGTCAGACAGACAGACAGACAGACATGAGGGAGGATTTTATATGATTTAACTTAACATTGTACATTCGAAGAAAAAACAATCTTTACAATAACATTCTAAACATTCTAGAAGTGGGTCGAAATCTTGTGATAATACCTCACAGACGTATGTTTCTCCCGATTCATTCAGTTAACACAAGACTATATACAGCTGACCAGTGTAAAGACTGTTTTTTCCTCGAGTGTACACAATATAATATTTATTTTGTTTTTTTACGTGTTAGGCTGTGAGGGCACATACAAGACGTGGGTAAGTGCCTAAAATGTTTTAAAAATAATGTGTGACATTGACCCTCGTCTAGCGGGGGTTTTTGGGCTATTTTGGGCATATTCAGGCCCTCCTGAATGATAAATCAAGTAAAGAAATTTATTCAGCAAAAACCTAGGTGCTAAAAGCTTCAAAATGAGACCAGAACGAGCTACGTAGCACTCGTCGTTCTCAGGCAGTGGTACCACCAACATGGGAGTTTAGCATATAGCGGCATATTTTTTCCAGCTACGCTCACTACTGGCTACACTGCCAGCCTCTCGAGAACACAGGGAGGGTGAGTCAGTGGGCGGCGGTAGGCCCTGGGAGTCGGACGTGTGGCCCGTTGCACTCCCGGCCATTTGCACTCTATTTTAACCCTTTAAAAGCCTTAATAATGCTCCTAACTTGCTGCAAATTGGTGCCCGGATAGCCGGGCGCCGCTCTTTAAGGGTTAAAACGTACAAATGCCCGCATGACTTTCCAGCAGGGTGTCACACGAAACCCAAATCCATTATTGTTAGTATTTATTATTGTATACATAAAAGTATAATTATTGTTTATAGTTCAAATAATGTCTCTGGAAGTGATAGAATGACCAAAACAAATCTAGTTTACGCTAATTTTCTTGTATTCCTTCTCATATTCATTCAACTCTTTATACAAAATTGCTCCGGTTTAACATCCTGCTTTCCAGATACTCCAAGATTTACATTACGTATGGAAGTACCGTAATAGTAGTGCACTTGACTTACAATAAAAATTGTTAATAAGATCGTTAATAGATCATATAAATCAAGTGATACATACCAAACTATACTCCTAATTCAATCTGCTACTTTTCCTTATATGCATAGAATCATTAAGTGGGTGCCCATTACGTAAAACAAAAAGAGACGTAAGAGTATGCACGAAGCGTGTTTGTAGGTGCGGAGGGTTGTGTGAGACGTGTGTTTTGGTGCGAGGAAATGTATTAGACATGAGTCACGGTTTGAGAGGTGATTTAAGGGGAGAGAGAATGTGTGAGTGGAGAATATTGGACGTGTGGTAGAATTGTGTGAACAATAAACAATGGCGTGATGCTCAGTAATGCACAAGTATTTTATTGTAATAGTGAGTTAAATTGAAATAGAATGACGTTATAGTACGTATGGGTAAGAGAGCACTGCCAAGAAGTTATAAGTAATGAGCGAAATGAAAGTGAGGCCGTTAGTTAACCCATTATGTTCAAGTGACATCCTTTTTGTTTGTACTCTGCCAACTGTTATACACTATTATTCAGTTTAGGAAAGAGTTCTACCAATTAAAAGGCTACATACTATATTAATGCATTCTTTTAGCTACCACATATCATTCCTAAGCTTCATAGAATCGTCTGAAAGCTGAAACAAATATGAAAGACGTCCCCGGCACGGAAGGGATTAATTAACCTCTGAAGTGCGCATGGGGGTAATTAGACACCTCTGCCTGTGCGCATGTATTTGAGCTGTTTCCATCACTAAAATATTCATTTTACCATAAATAGCATTAATACTTATATATTTCATGTGGGGAGATTGTAGGCACCATTCGATCAGGGCTAGACCCAGGTGAGGTTATAGGCATGTGATAAAGAGTCGCTGGAACTCCTGTTTCATTTGCTTGGCCTCTCTTACTGATTTTCTTTGTGCCTCATTTACACTGAGAGCAATCCAGCTAGCTCTCACAAACACCTCCTCCTCCTATCCACTTCACTACACTAAACATGCACACCACACTTCATTCCTCCACACCAAAATTAAAAAAACACAAAATGATGAATTGTAGCCCAGCCTCGGAGTCCCCAGGGGGGGGGACCATAAATGCCCCCTCACCCGACCGACCATCCCCTGACGACCCCACACAATTACCTGGACCTCGGCCTGTTACTCTTTCTATTAATTTCTGCAACATTCGCAGACTTTCCTCTAACTTTCACTCTGTTGAGCACCATCTCTCCTCCTACAAACCTGATCTTCTCTTCCTCACCGAAACTCAGGTGTCTGTAGCAACATCCAGCAACCCCTTCTCTGTATCCTCCTACTTTCTCTATCCTAGTTTCAAAGCCAAAGGCGGATGTTGTGTATATGTGCACAACAAACTCACTTGCTCTCGTGTTCCCGATTTCGACTCCTCTGAATTCTCAACTTTATGGCTCAAACTTTCCTGTCATTCTCTTACTAAATATTTCTGTGCTGTCTATCTTTCCCCTAACTCTACCAACTTTCCCAAATTCTTTGACTATCTAAACTCTACAGTGGAACACATTCTATCCATTTCTCCTTTCTCAGAAATCTCCATCTTAGGAGATTTCAATGTTCACCACCGCCAATGGCTCTCCTCTCACACTACTGATCCACCTGGTGAACAAGCCTACGTCTTTTCTATCCTAAATGACCTAGAGCAGTTAGTTCAGCAACCCACCCGTATCCCGGATCGCATCGGAGATCGGCCCAACATTCTTGACCTGTTTTCTAACTTCTAACCCTTCTTCTTATACTGTCGATCTTTTCTCTCCTTTGGGCTCCTCCGACCATAAACTTATCTCTGTCACCTGTCCTATCTCTCCAGTACAGCCACCCGATCCTCCTAGCCGGCGGTGCTTGTGGCACTTTGGCGCTGCCGACTGGGAGGCTCTTCGGCAGTACTTCTTTGATTTCCCATGGAATTATTTCTGCTTCCATGGCCGAGGACCCGAGGAGAGTGCTGAACGCATTACCGAGGTAATCCTATCGGGCATGGAAGCATACATTCCATTCTCTTTCTCTCAGACTAATGCTAACAAATCTTGGTTTACTCACGCCTGTTCTACTGCTGTCCGCAATAAGGAGGAAGCATTCAAACGGTACCGACGCCTTAAAACTCAAGACTCTCATTCTTCATATGTGTCTGCCCGGAATCAAGCCAAATCTGTTCTTCGACTTGCCAAACACTCTTTCATCAATAATAAATGCACTGAACTATCCAACTCTAGCTCTTCCCAAGCTTTCTGGCATCTAGCTAAAAACCTCTCCAACAATTTCTCTTCCTCGTCTTTCCCTCCCCTTTCCCACTCTGATGGCACAACCATCACTTCTTCCTCTGACAAAGCTAAACTCTTCGCTCAACCTTTTGCTAGAAACTCCACCTTGGATGATTCCGGTGCTATTCCTCCCTCTCCGCCCTCCTCTCTCTTACTTATGCCTAATATCCTAATCTCTTCTAAAGATGTACTTTCTACCCTCTCTGGGCTTAACACTAATAAGGCGTACGGTCCGGACGGTGTTCCTCCTGTTGTTCTCAAAAACTGTGCTTCCGTGCTGACTCCCTGCCTAGGCAAACTCTTTCGTCTCTGTCTATCCTCTAACGTCTTCCCTTCATGCTGGAAGTTTGTTCACATTCAACCTGTCCCAAAGAAGGGTGACCGCTCTCAACCCTCCAACTATCGTCCAATTGCTCTTATCTCTTGTCTTTCTAAAGTTTTTGAAACTATTCTTGCTTCCAAATTCTTAAGCATTTCTCTTCTCATAATCTGCTCTCAGATCGCCAGTATGGCTTCCTTAAGGGTCGCTCTACTGGTGATCTTCTTTCATATCTTACTAATTCTTGGTCATCCTCCTTTCGGGACTTCGGTGAGACTTTTTCTATTGCACTAGACATATCGAAAGCCTTCGATAGAGTCTGGCATAAATCTTTAATTTCTAAACTACCCTCCTTCGGTTTCTATCCCTCCATCTGTGCCTTTGTCTCTAATTTCCTTTCCCGGCGTTCCATAGCTGCGGTTGTGGACGGCCATTGTTCACTTCCTCACCCTATAAACTCCGGTGTTCCTCAGGGCTCTGTCCTATCTCCTATTCTCTTTCTAATTTTTATAAATGATCTCCTTAACTGTACCTTAATTCCGATCCATTCATACGCAGACGACTCAACCTTACACTACTCCATTAGTTTTTCAGAATGCCCCAGCCAGCAATCCCTCAACGACAAACGTAATGAAGCTATAGAACTCTTAAATTCTGATCTAAATACTATTTCCAATTGGGGCAGAGAAAACCTTGTTAACTTTAATGCTTCCAAAACCCAATTTCTTCATCTATCTACCCGTCAGGATCTCCCAGCGGACTATCCCTTATTCTTCAACAATACAAAAATCAACCCTTCATCTTCTCTCAATATTCTTGGTGTCTCTTTTTCTTCTGCTCTCATTTGGAAGGACCATATTACCAGTCTTGCTAAGGCAGCCTCCCAGAAGCTGGGTGTGCTCAACCGCCTTAGGGGGTTCTTTTCCCCTGCACAGCTTCTTGCTCTGTACAGGGGCATAGTGCGCCCTTGTATTGAGTATTGTTCACATGTGTGGGGAGGTTCCTCTCACACCGCTCTCCTAGACAAAGTTGAAAGGAAGGCCTTGCGTATCATTAACTCCCGCCCACTCACCAACTCTCTGCAATCTCTCTCTCTCCGCCGCAATGTTGCATCTCTCTCGCTATTCTATCGCTACTATAATAATCAGTGTTCCACAGAGCTATCCCAGTGCATACCACCTCCTTTACGTAGGGCACGTGGTACCCGTCTTGCAACTCAATCTCACCCCTACTCTGTGCAACTCTCCAACCCAAGAGTGAAACGTTACTCTCAAACTTTCTTCTACTCAACAGCTGAGCTCTGGAACTCTCTCCCAGAATCAGTCTTTCCCTCTTCCTATGACTTAAATTGCTTCAAACTCCGTGTGTCCAGGCATTTTGGCTCGAACGTCCCTTGATTTTGGCCCTGTCACTCTTTCAACTATGGGGGAGGCACTCTCTATAGGCAGTTATGCCTTTTGCCTCCCTCAATCACATAGAAAAAAAAACAAAAAAAATATGCGCCTCTTATAGGTTGATTATAAAGGTATTAACACCTTACGAGCGGCCTATGCGGTTTATTTATATGTACCGCACAGCGGGGTGTTTTTAGCCAAAATAGGGCTGTTTACGTGATCATTTTCATGCCTAAATAAGACCCAGAACGTAAAACAAGTACCTATCCCTGAAAGGGCATAAACAGAGCTTTCGAATGACACCATAACGATCCTTGTATGATGGATAGTTTTCTTGCAATAACCGTGCAACGCGAGTGCAAAAAGCAGGTAATTCGGTACTTTCGGTACATAATTGAGTATGTAGCGAGTGAGAGAGGGAGGAGGGAGCTGAGATTTGTGTCAGTAGGTTCGCCGCGGTGGTCTGGAGCAGTCATACGCTCGCTAGTCTCCTGCCACCACTTGTCTCTCTCTCTCAGCCACATTACGTGCTGAAATTGCCACTCGACCTATGTCGAGCGCCGCCACATAGTCCAGCTTTATTTAACTCGACTTATGTTGCTCGCCGCTAATTAAGGGTTAACCTGTTACAATAATAAAACAAGTGAAAACAGCGTTTGGATGGTCAAAATCGGCGATACAGGGCGGGAGTTACATAATGTATGGGTGAGGCAACCTCCTTTCCCGCCAATTTCCCCCAAGGCTGGAGAGACACTGTCGATCGATACTCTCTCTCTCTCTCTCTTGCAGTCGCTTGCTAACAGTGATGACAATGCCCTGCTTGCAACTTGCTAATGTTAGCACGAAAATATACCTCAGAATAAGGGAATAACAGGGAAAATAGGTGATAACTGAAGGAGGGGAGGAAAGTGGGGAAGGAGGGGAGGTAGAGGAGTGATATTTTGCATGGCCCAGGGGCAATTTTTTTTTTTTTTTTTTTTATGTTTAAAATTTATTTATTTTTTCTCTGACTCTTAAAAGTCTTCCCGCAGTCCGCCGGGGGAACTCTTAAGAGTCTTCCCGCAGTTCCCGGGTTAAGGGGGCAAGATGACAAGCCAGTGTGAGGGAGAGGTAGTGGACGAAGGTAAGGGTGAGACGTGGATTAATGGGTGATAAAATGTTGCATACGAGAGTGAGAGGGTGTGGATGGGAAGAGCTAAAAGATAGGTAAAGAGTCACTAAGGATGGTTGAGGAAAGGTTAGCTTGCAGAGGAAGGTTAACCCGCTGGATCCCAGTGTCGCACGTGTTGCGTCGGCAATTTTCGATCACCAGAACCCAGCGACGCAACGTTTGCGTCCTGGCCGGTCCGGTCCTAATTACTCCAGTCCTATGGCACCCCGAGGGCTCAGATTTGTATGGGAACTGTGTAAGTATCCCACACACCCATGCCGATGCTTGAAAACTCTCAAAGTCCAACCGCGTGCGCGTGAGCGCGCAAAAACATGTTTTTTGGGGGAAATTGCCTTCAATTTTTTACTCTTGTAAAATCCGTTTTCGGGGGCTCTGTAGGACTATTTTTGCACTTTTTGATTTTTTTTTTTTTCCTTCATTCCTAACCGATTCGCTATTGTTTCTGGAAAAAAAAAAATAAAAAACCTGCTGGGCCCTGGTGGTATATTTATTAATAACTAGCTGGGGCTCAGCGGGTTAAAAATGTGAGGCACTAGGGCCGCTGCCACACCAGATGGCGACACCAAATGTATACACTTCCCTTGATTTGGAAAGAGCAGCTATACAGACTGTATAGCTGCTCTCTCAGCATCTTCGAATATGGTTGGGCATCTTCTATGCTATGAATTGGTGACGATATAGGGGGTATTTTCGTGACATGTCGGTGTAGCCAGGATACTTGTAGAACAGCAGAAACGATAAAATGAAGCTGTCATGTGGCAAAGTGATCAAGTGAAGCATTCCCGAAGCGAAATGACCGAAATAAAGTGACCTTGTGAGGCTTGGTAACCTGCTTTCGAGTGTGCCGATGTGTGTTGTGAGAACAAACGCCTGAATGTTATGAGTGTGCGTCGCAAGGGTGCCTACTGATGAGTGAACGAACTGACTTGATGGCGAATTAGCATGCGAGAGAACTGACGGGTGGGTGATGTATCTTGAGGGCGAAATGGCTTGTGAACGATCAGATCTTTGCCCGTGTTGATAGAGCAAACACCTGTCTGTTATAAGTGTGAGTTGCGGAGTGTCTACTAATAACAATGTCAAAGAGTTCGACTAACAGTGTGGAGAATCGGGATTCGTAACTTTAAAAGTATATTTCATCAAAGCCGTGATAGAAAGCTTTATTAGCACTGTGTGAATAGTTAGTTAGTTAAATAGAACTGCAGAGGCTATCAACCCTTCTGGATTATTAAGCCAGCACACTGTAAAGGCTGGTTCACACATAGCCGAGTCGGTGCACGAGTCCAACACGAGTGATGAGATTTTGCTATTTGGCAATGACTCGTCGATACTCCTCAACACTCGTGTAGACTCGTGCTACACTCGTGTATACTCTTTGTTTACTCGACACATTCGTTGGTACTCGCCACGGGGTCCAAAAATGTCATGCATGCATGAAATTTTTTGGCCCCGTGGCGAGTACCCACGAGTGTGGCCTAAATATGTGTAGACTCGTGTTCACTCGTGTTAACTCGTGTTGACTCGTGTAAACCTGTGTAACACTCTTTGGTGATTCGTCGCTTTTCGTCATCATTTCGACGTTGTATTTTGTATGTCAAAATCAAATGTATGGGACTCCAGGTGTTGTTTTGCATCCAATTTTTGTTTTTTCTATATTCCAACTACTCCCTCTCGGGCATAGGCTGATAGCCTTTACACTCTACCGCTGAACACGGTGAGGCCCGTGAGGTCTTGTTCCAGCATAGGGAGTGAGCCATGCGAAGCACCTATTCACAGCTCGAACCCAACTCCATCTCTGAAGCTGCTTCGCCTCTGCGCTTCACATTCTCACTCCCCAGGCTCGGACCCTCACTCTCAGAATGCCACCTATTGAGCAATTAACTCACTAGGCATTGCCCCCCTGTAGCATATTTTGAATATGGGAATATTCATTCAGTGCTATTTAATCAGGGAACAATGAGGGTATTTTGTTTTGGCATTTCGGTGTGCTGTGGTAATGCACTGAAACTAGGTACAGCACAAATTCCATCCCAAAAATATCTTCCCATTGACATATTGGGATTCGAACCCGGGTCCATTGGATTACCAGTCCAGTGGCAAGACCACTCTGCCACACCTCCCCTTTAGTTACTTTATTCATATAAAATAATAAATTTAATTTACAATTTTACTTTAATCAAGTTTTAAATGACTTGTTAACAGAGAAACAAATTAGTAATATGAATTAAATACTTTTTGGAGGAATAGATAAAATAATTATGATGATTAATTTAAGCAATTTGAAGGACATAGTTCATGGTAGAACATATTATAAGGGAAATATGCTGAACATTATTATAATACTGTTATGGATATAAGAACATAATACTATGCGCTATACTGTCCCTGAAAATATAATAAGGGTCGTATTTGTCATTAATATGACAAATTTCACATGAAAAAGAAGAGAAAAACAAAAATTATATCCCCGCCGCTGTAGGCCTACTCCCTCCCCTCCCTGTCCTGGCTTCAACCCCGACCCGTTACTGTGATGATGTTGATAAGCCTTGTGCTACACCCTATTGATAATGCAAAACTATTGAACATACTTAAAAGTGAATGTTATTTGGTCCCTATATAATCTGTGAATCATTTCCGATATGATGGAATTTAAAAAAAAATCCACCAACTCATAATCAGCAAAAACGACACAAATGTCAATTAAACATGTTACAATATGTTCCCATCATTTTGTGTATACCGTGGGGAAAAAAAAAAAAAATCTATCAAACGTAAATCTTCTGTCTCCGAAGTTGGGCGCCTCCACAGCAAGACGACGGAGGGGAGGGTTGAAATATTTTGTAGACTATCTTATTTATTGTTTATCTATGTGCTGGAAGGATATTATATTTTTCAATTCCATCGCATTAGAAATGATTCAAATATTACAAAAAGTCCAAATAAGACATAGTTATGTTAATGTATAAGGGAGTTAGGTAGATGCATTAGAGAGATAGATAGATAGAAAGAGAGTTGCAGAAGGGGAAGTGAGCGATAAACACCACAAACTATTGTGAGACAGACGACTTAATTGGTTCTGAAAAGACAAAGGATACATTTTTCATGTTAGTATTTGTGTGTTAGAAGGGTAATATTGTTTTCAATTCCATGGTATTAGAAATGATTCATAGATTAAAAAAAGACCAAATAAGACATAGTTATATATATGTATAAGGGAGATAGATGCATTAAATAGACAGATTTTTTTTTTTCATTTTCTCTGGTGAACATTACCCAAATATATGAGAAAATATAAATAAAATCATAGTAATGAATATTATCGCTGAAATATATATAGAAAATATATAATCATGAATGAGGATTGTTAATATTGACACTCGTGTTGACCCGTGTTACACTCGTGTTGACCCGTGTTACACTCGTGTTGATCCGTATTGCACTCGTCGTGACTCGTACCTACTCTTTGTTTTCGTACCCTGAAATTTGACCGTTATTTTTCAAATTTTTGACACTCGTCTTGGGTTCGTGTTACACTCATGTTGACTCTCAGTTACTCGTACAGACTCTTGCATGAACACGTGTTGACTCGTATTAATTTGTGTTAACTCGTGTTACACTCTTGTTGACTCGGGATCAATTGCTACTCGCGGCCTACTCGGCTTCCAGCAACGGCGATAATCGACGAGTGTGACTTGTGTTTGTTACGCTGGCCAGCTTGCCAGAATGCACTCGTAACTCGCTAGCGCTCGCCAGGGCAGTGAAATGGGCTACAATAATTGTAGAATGATGTTCTTTCTTTCATAGAGTTCATGTTGTCACAGACAGATCAGTGGTGGTTTTTATTCTTGTCTGTGACACTTGGAAGTATTTTATATCATTGATAGAATATAAGATATGTTGTGTGAATATTTAAGGAGAAAGAGAGCGAGCAGCTGTTACGACCGGGACTACAAATAAAACAAGGGCACTTAATGATTGGACTAGTAATAGGGTACTATGCAACAACGGTACGCTAGATCCAAACCCTCGAACTTATATGCCGGCGAACAAAAACACCTATACATATTGCTCACTAGCGCAACTTCTGATTATAAATCTATGCATAAGCATTATCTATTATTAAGTGTTCGTGTATCTTCATCCATGTATTTCCACCCTTAACAATAGAATGCCCAGCTTTTCCACATTTCGCCTTCTATCACACACACACACACACACACACACACACACACACACACACAAACGGACACACACACACACACCTACACTAAAGAATGTCCTATACTACAATTCCCCCAAGCTGTCTCTACTGTTTATATCCTTGTTTTGTTCTCTACCGAGGATTAACCTCCCATTGTAGTAGGCTTTACCTGACCCTACCTGTACGGACTTGTATGCCGCTCCCTCTTTACCTTTTTTAACTCATCACCTGACCCTACCAAAACAGTTTTTGTATGTATGTATGTTTGTGTGCATACGTGAGCGTTTGTGTATACGGACATGTGCACACTTACTGCATGTTCTTATGTTCTTATATAAGTATGTATATGTATGCGTATGTATGTGCGTACGTACGTGTATATGTGTATGTTCTGTATATGAGTACGTAAAATAAATGTGTATAATGTACTGTATATCACTTACTCTCATGGTTATTTTATGATAATTTGTATTCTGCACCTGCATCATTATTGTATTTATTTTTATTTTTTTGTAAACTGAGCTTACCATCTTCATATCTGTACATCTCATGTTCATCCACTAAATTGTAAAATGTGTATTTTTAGCTCATGAGGCTGCCATTCTTTAATAAACCGTTTATTATTATTATTATTATTATTATTATTATACCCTCCAGGGTTAATCTGCGATAGTGGGGTATCCTTAACTGGGCATAAATGTAATCTACTTCAGGCTAATCTGCACTGGTATAGCCTGATAACAAACAAGATGCAAGTTACGTTAAAATGCATAAAAAGGAATCTATGGAAAGATCAATTAAATCACTGCAAGATTTAATACAATAAAAAGATGCTTCAATACAGTTAGTCTAAACAACAATAAACTCTTCACTCCTATCTGAAAGAAAGTGAAGTATAGTCCTACAGCATAGACCTGGAAACTTCTGAAGAAAGTCTGATGCTCATAAGATGCTCGTATCTTAAACTATATAAAGGCAGGAGGCAGGACACCACACGTTTAAATTGAATACACTAAAAGATAGGACATATAATGTTAACTGACACGAGAATACTATAAATGCGCAACGGTAGCAATGCTCGACACTAAAAGAAGTACTTCCTCATCAACGAAACAGTCTGTTATGGTTGTGCGGCTCAGCAACAACCTAGACTAATAAATGCTGTGAATAATAATGCGTACATATCAAAGAGCTTATATTATATACTAACAAGTGTCTACTCGATTAATAATGTCTAGCTGGGATACTCTAGGTAAGGAACTGGGGTTGAGCAAGACAGCCTCATAGCCTAGCGATGTCCTTAACCCTTAAAAAGCGGCTCACCACTTAAGTCGAGTTAAATAAAGCTGGACTATGTGGCGGCGCTCGACATAGGTCGAGTGGCAATTTCAGCACGTAATGTGGCTGAGAGAGAGAGACAAGTGGTGGCAGGAGACTAGCGAGCGTATGACTGCTCCAGACCACCGCGGCGAACCTACTGACACAAATCTCAGCTCCCTCCTCCCTCTCTCACTCGCTACATACTCAATTAGTCCATGAGCCAAGACCCGAATTTTGGGATATCGGTACCACCCGGGGTGACTAATTCTCTTAGGTGTTTTTAGCTTGCTACATGTCTCTAGTTTATGTTTTGATATGATAGCCCTTGCACATTGGTAGCTTAATGGTCGTTATCACTTCTTGAATAGACATACCCTACCGAAAATTCCGAATTTTTTTAAAATGTCAAATTTGGGGACAGGAATGCCTAAATGTCAACAAAATGCATATAGTAATTGTCACATTTAATACAAGTCCTGTAAATACACACTAAGCATGCCATGGGCTTGTACATACTATTATGGCAAATTACTACTCCTAAATATCATCTACGTCAGACTCGGAATCTGACTGTTGTGCCACCGGCTCTTCTTCAATAGCCTTGTTCTGACATGTCTGTAACCTGCACATGTCCGTGCATTTTAGACCATTGCTGAGGCAAGTACACTTAGGGAGTTCGCATGACCGCACACACTTGCAAGACAGTAGCTGCATAACAGCATCTGGTGCTGGTGAGCCTCGCATCCAGTTGACGGCAAGCTTACCGTCCTCATCTGTCATCCAACCGCAGTCTGTTGGGTTCGCAACAAATGGCTGGCTCTGAAGACTTCTCCTCCAGATCGCAGCCTGGTAGTTTGCACGCAGTGCATGCATGAAGAGGCAGTCCTCACAAGGAGGGAGTTGACTTGACTCTACCTCTCCACGTCTTGCACAGAACAGCTCATACCGAAGCTTGTTTACCTTAGTTGTGTGGGTAGATGGTAGGTACATGTGGCAGGTGATTTCCTGTAGCTTCTCAAAGAGTTCAGGAGACACTTCCCATGAGCGTCCAAGTTCGTGAAAAGCATGCTGGTATGTCTTGTCCATCTTCACCTGCTTGAGTGTCGTCATCTTCCCTCGGCCAGCGAATGCACTGACGGTATCACAGCCTGTAAAGGCATGCATACCAATCAATGAATCACACACGCTGCCTCCCAGTGTGCGGCTCAGTGTGGTGATATCCAGGAATCTTGTCCGGTTCTTCGTCCCGCACTTCTGGAACAGATGGGATGGGATCTTGTGGCACATGCCAAGACACAACACCATGACGTCTGTATCTTCTGCAGTGATGATGACAGACTTGTTCCCAGATTCTGCTGCATGAAGTGCATGGAGAAGAAGGCGTGTGTCTGCTTCTTCTTGAGTTGACTTAAGCTCAGGAGCCTCTTCCCACTGCTCTTTGGTGATCTTGAAGCAGCGCTGCTCACATGTGACATACAGCTCCTTGTCCTTGAGCTTCTCCCTGTGCTGTGGTGCCTTCCATTCTTCTACCAAGAACTTGATAAGACTTGCCTTGTTGGAGGAACTACCGAGTAACTTTCTCCACTGCTGGATGTTGTGCCCAGGTTGAATGTTCTTGAAATGAATTCCTGTGCCTGCACTTCTTTTGGCTCGTTCTGCATCCTTGATGGATGTCTCCTTGTAGATATCAAACACAACATCAATGCGCCTGCTCTTAGCACCTTCATGAACAGCGTGACTCAGTGCTGTACCTGCAAGCTGTGAAAAAGTTTTGTCGTTTCCCTTCAGTTTGTGGACCAGGCTCATCCCATCAATTATGGTAGCAGAGGGCTCGGGTATCACTTCTGCAGGAGAAACATTCCTCTCTAACTCCTTTGCGAGGGCAGCCTTGTTGGTCTTGCGGAGAGACCCATCACCGCTGGCAAGTGCCCAAGGCAAAGGCCCCAGGGGATGAGCCAAGACATCACTCATTTTGAGCTTTCTGTTCTCGGCAACAAGGATCATCTGGCCAAATAGGTTCCTGTCAGCCTTTAAGATAACCTCCTTGGCATGGTCTTGTGAGCGTGGCTTCATTCTGATGTTAGTGAACGTTCTCAGTTTCGTCTTCGTCATCGTGTCATGAAACTGTATAGTTGGCGTATCGATCTCCAGGCGCTCTTCCTTGAAGGCTTGATATGCATCCTCTCCTATTCTGTAGGCCCCTAGAAGGTCTTTGACAACTTCTGGTGGTGCCATAGTCGCAGTTGACAAACTGACAAGATCTTCTTGCTCTGCGTTGAAGGGGTTCAACCAGCTGGTCTCCATCAGTTGAACTAAAGATTGGACATCGGCCTCATCTCTTCTAATCCTGGGCATCTGTAGGTCTGGGTGGCTGAAGTCAGTATACTTTTGGCCTACTACCATAGTCCTGAGCTGCCTTAAGTACCTGCTGCGATACTCCGATGTCAGGTAGTACCTGGCGACAGCTCCGCCTTTCAGGCTGAAGCCTTTTGTGCCCCCTGGTGTCTGGGTGTCTTTGTTGATCGTCTCTTCGATTGTCTGGTCCACAGGGATCCGTCCAAAGGGATTCTTGCTACCGATCTGGACCGAAAAGCCACCTTGCATGAAGTGTTCATGGACCTCTGGGTGTTCAATGGGCAGTCGAGACATCAAGGCATAGTAGTAGGTTAGGAACCGGGCATAGTTCACTTTGTCATAGGCAAAACACCACGGTATCATCTGTCGGATTGCTCCTAGGTGGAGCATCCAGTTGCCTTCTCTGGAGGCTCGAATTAAGTCCAGCATGATCTCAACCATGTCCAGGTATGACATCCAGAATGCTGAGAGGTTGTGTTCATCTCTGAGGGTCTCAAGATAAACTTGGAAAAGCTTCATGATATGTGTGCATGATTCACTCTCCATCAGCTCTTGAAAGAGTCCCTGAGACACATTGCTGTGAAAGCTGTTGATGTCCTTCAGTGTTTCATCTAGATGGTGTATGTCCCTTGAATGGTTTTCTTCTAGCCATGAATGTCTCTGCAATGTCTCTGCGCATTTTGATGTTGAACCCAGTCCAACTGCTGATGGACTGGTCCTCATGGTCTGACATTCGAGTAAGAAGCCAGATATGGTTCTTTGTCTTTGAATCCTGGACTTCCTTGGTAGTGTCGACATACGCAGTCTCAATCCTAGGTGGCCCTGCCCGCCGCCCAACATTGTATATTGGCAGCATTGATGATGTCTGAGTGATGCTTCTTATCTTGGACTTGGTAATCTCTGGCAGGACTTTCTCTGGCACAGAGCCTGCAACCTTGGACTGGACAGCAATGCCATTGACTCTATGAGAAGTACCTGCTCCACTTAGGGTCTCTTCAAGTCGGTCAATGTTATCCCCGGCCAGGGTTGTGAACACACCAGGGTAGATGTTTGCTGGCAGTGGAATGTCATCCTTTGAGCATTCCAGCTTCTGGATACAAAGGGCTGTATCGATCTCCTCAAACATTGAGTAAGACACACAGTGACCAAGACGATTCAGAGTTCGGATCAGTTCTGTGTTTCCTGTCAAAGACTTTACAGCATTGGTCAGCAGTACGTGCTTGGGTGGTTTTGTCTTGCCACTGGTAACAGCAAAGACCAAGTCACTGCCAAAGGAAGTGGCAAGACGTTGAGCTCTTTCAGAGGGAGTTTCACACTCACACTCTCCTGTCAGCAGGGTGTGCAGGAATTGAGTGACTGCTGCAGGAATGACATTCTGATCTGTATCGGGAGGCCATGGCTGACTCACATCTTGTTTATTGATCTCATTCCTCAGCTGCATTCCTGCTTTGGTTAAGACATCTTCAGAGTTAGCTGCTCTTGCTTCTTGCAGGTCTTTTGCCATTTTGTGCGCTTGCCGGGCAAGGTCGTCCATTGAGAGGCTGCGTGGATAGATTAGAAGCTTTCCTTTCTCATCTGGGACAAAGCGTAGTGATTCTCCAAACTCGGTTTCAATCTTTCGGCGAACATGTTTCTTTGTCGCTGGTTTCAGTTGGATAATACCACGGGACATCATGGATCTCTCAAGCCTAGATGTGAGGTTTGTCATAGGCAGTACCTCTGGGTTGGGGAATAATTTGGTCCTTATATACAAGCAGAGTTCCTCGAGGGCTTCTGTCTCAACCTCTTCGTAGCGTGCTTCCTCGCTTTCTTCCTGATTTTCACCTGCACCCGACCTGGCGGCCGCTGGGAAATCATCTTTTGTGAAGAGTTTGTAGCACGACTTGTGGTAGTGACCCTCTGCAGCAACAAGGTCTCTGCTAACTAAACCAAGGATTCTCTGGTTGAGTTTCCTTATTGCTGCTCTGCGAATCTTCTCATCTGCTCGTAGCTCAACACACTGTATGAGTGGCTCCCTTGTCTTTGTTGTTTTTATGTACTTGCTTGACTTCTCGCAGAAGATACATACTTTGGCATACACCCTGCTAGTACTAGGGGCATCCCTTGATGCCCTCCTCCTGGGGTCGACGCTTGCTGATTCTATCTTGACACCCTTGGCAAGGATAGAATCCAGTGACTTCTTCATTGTAAAGAGACTACGACATTTACGGTGAAAATGTATGTGTGGTATTCCTCCTTCTTCAAGGCCCTTGGCTGCTTCCAGGACTGGATCATGCTGCCTGATTTCTGCAGCCCTGAGCAATGTGTTCCAGGAGTCCAAATCCTGTGGTGACACCAGAGCATCGCTGTCATCATCAGAGCAGTGGATGATACAGTCGATCCGTGCTCTCTTCCTCGCAGATGGTTCCATCCTGCCGTCAAACAGTCGACACACACCTGCAAAAAATATCACCATTAAACCATGAACAAACAAACACATTACATGGAAACCACTCTACATATGTTTGCTCCTTCCAATAATAAATTATCCCCAAAATATAACAAAAAATCCCCAAATATGAAATAAACCCCTAAATATGGAGAAACTTGAAATACACATCGGAATAATTCTTGTAGAGAATCAAATAAGCTACAAGAGCTGTTAGAATATATTTTTCAATGTTCCCCATATTTAAGGATTTATTCTAGATTTAGAGGAAAATACCCAAAATATAGAGTATATTCCGAAATATGAGGAAATTTGAAAAATACCTAGGAACAACTCTGGTAGAGAATATAATTCTACATAGGTGTTCAAAGTTTCGCGATGATTGTGTGATGGATTTTAAAGAAAATGAGGAAAACGCCGAGCGTCACGCTAAAAATCTTTATCTTATTGCATCAAAAAAATTAGACTAAGCTACCAGTGCGAGAAGGCTATCATATCTTAATGTACTTACAGTCACTCTATAAACATTTTAGTACCATTCGTGTTTAGTCACCCCAGGTGGTACCGATATCTGGCCTGGCTCATGGACTAAATTATGTACCGAAAGTACCGAATTACCTGCTTTTTGCACTCGCGTTGCACGGTTATTGCAAGAAAACTATCCATCATACAAGGATCGTTATGGTGTCATTCGAAAGCTCTGTTTATGCCCTTTCAGGGATAGATACTTGTTTTACGTTCTGGGTCTTATTTAGGCATGAAAATGATCACGTAAACAGCCCTATTTTGGCTAAAAACACCCCGCTGGGCGGTACACATAAATAAACCGCATAGGCCGCTCGTAAGGTGTTAAGACTGCATCCTTTAAGTTACGTTAATTGACGAGGGGGCTCTCTTGATAGATCCAGATCACAAGTATCTGGTTCTATCCTGGCGACCCTCTAAAGACAAGCAAAGAGGCAGCAAAGTGTGGAACTGGTACAGGCCAAAACCCTCAGTCAACACAATGCTGCACTCGCAAAGGACGCAACCGAAAAGACAACCCCGGCTACCACAGGACCGGTCGAAGTCGTGTAGGTATAAGCAAACCGTACACACATCGGAGACAACGACTACAGTTACCTTATCCCAGTCTAGCATTAAATAAAAGAGCAGAAACACTAAATCAATAATGGAGACACACAAAGTTCATAACCTATACTAACTAAGAACACTCCAACCTATTCTAAGTACATGTAAATATCTCTGAGGACGGCGCATGCAATACAATGGGCCAGCTATGAAAACCGTATGCAGAACCCAAGGGGAGTGTTGTGCATTTAATAAAGGTTAGAGTATGGAAAGAGAGAATCGAGTGAGAGAAACAGTGATAAAGGGGGTGATCGGGAGAGAGTATGCAAGGGGATGTTAGAAGCATGCGCGCCAAGCCTGTCCTGATGAGGACAGCTCCTGGGGACCCTCATGGAGGAGGTTAGTTACACAGGAGCCCGCAAAGGCGTGATGGTCGGCCAATCACGGGCCGAGACGTCACAAGACAGCAGGCGCCACAGGACACAGCCAGACACTACCTTCTCGCTCTGAAAGTCTTTCTCATTCCCACGCTGGTACTATTATCACTACTGTTGATATAAAATATAACCCGTTGTCACAGACGAAAACAATAACCACCACTGGACTGTCTGTGACAATGCGATTACTAGGAAAGAAAGAACAGTATTCTCTGATAACTGTAGCCCATTTCGATGTCCCTGGCGAGCGCTAGTGGCTAACGAGAGGTGATTCTGCCAACGCTGGTAGACGTCACACAGCGTGGTGGTAATATGTGCGTGTGTATGTACGTGTGCCTCCCTCGCTCGGAGGAGTTTCCCACGCTCGTGATTGGCCGGCAGGCCTCACGCGTCATATGACGCCTGCTCCTCATGACGTAGTCGTCTGTGATTGGGTGCTGCTGCCTTTGTTAGTGCTGGGGGGCTCCTGCCCGTGTTTCTCCTGCAGAGCTTGGCATAGCGTGCTTGGTCCAACATGCCCTTTGCAATCTGTCCCCCCATATAACCCCCTATACTACTATTTCTCTCTCTGAACTTCTTCTTTTTCATACTTCTCTCTTTATTCAATTACTTATCCCTTCTGGTTCTGCATACGACTTCCATAGTCGGCCAGTCGTATTACCAGCACCAGTTCTCCATATATGTTTGCACTAGCTTTAGGGATTAGTAGAGTTATAGTCATATGGTAGCCTAGTGTTGGGGTGCTTCTAATTATTGAGCTGTTCTTTCCTATTATTTAATGCTAGACAGTGGAAGGTATCTTTGGTCGTTGTCTGAGTTATGTATGTGGCAAGTCAGAGCCTGTACAACATCGACGAAGCTAGGTAGCCTGTAACCCTTGTGCATATTTTCCTTTGCGAGTGTAGCAGTATACAGGTGAAGGTCTTTTGCCTACACTTACCTGTATGCTTGCTACCTCATTTTGTTGACCTTTGTGGAGCGCCAGGGTAAGACCAGATACTTGAGATCTGGGCTTACCAAGAGAGCCTCCAAGTCACTTAACGTAACATAAGGGAAATCTGTTCAAGGGGAGACAGTAGGCTACGAGCATGCTTGCGCTCTGCCTAGTTTCCTAGTACCTTTTATGCCACTGCTAGACTTTATTAGTGAGAAAGACAGCATTGTGTTTATTAACTTTAATTGTGTATGCTTTAGGAATTATTCACGCCTTATTTTAGCCTAGGTTGATGCATAGTGCACAACCCAGTTTGGCTGTTACGTTGGCTAAGGAAGTACTGTTTTGAGTGGCGATTATTAGTGTTGTCACAGAGTTGTTGCACTCCCTTGTTATATATATGTATCCTACTTTTTGGTGTATTTAAGATACACGCTTTGGTGTCCTGCCCCTGCATTATTTCTGTTCTATATTAACGAGTATCTTAGAGCATCAGACGTTTTCAGAAGATTCTTTATCTGATTGCTGTAGGACTAGACTTCCAGTGTTTTCATAGAGCATTGTAGAGTTTAGTGTTGAGTACAGACTCACACTAAAGTTAACGTAAGCATATACTCCTTTATTAAATCTTGTTATAGTTTATTCAAGCATTGTTATTACTTAAGAGCATTTTATTAACATAAAGTACTCCTGTTGTGAGTAGGCTTTGCCGTCACCGGAAAGCCTTTGTAGAAGTGCACTAAAACCCAGTTAATTGATACCCCGTTATCCAGTAGATTAACTCTGGAGGGTTTAAGTGTTTTGTTCACCGGCGTAATAGTTCGAGGGTTTGGAATTAGCGTACCGTTGTTGCAGATATAGCCTATCATCTAGTCCATTCTTAAGTGCCCTTGTTTATTTCGTAGTGCCGGTCGTAACAAATGGCGACCTTAGACCAGTATATAGTGAACTGAATATTGCAGGTTGTTTTTATGGAGAAATCTTATTGCCATTTGGGGTTGAATTTATTTCTCGCATTGTTGGCAGTAGACATTGTTTTGAGGAAATATAGAACTTGTTGGAGTTATTGGTGACCTAGTATTGCACTCAAGAACATCTTCAAATATTTGTTGGTGAATAAAGCTACGCGAAAGTTTGGCTACTTTTGTCTTGACTCGACAATTTTGTTGTTGACTCCATCATGTCACTGGACGGGTCTGAGCATAGTGAGGGCACAGTGCGAGAGGCAGGCGAGGAGGTGGAGAAGGTGGAGTTGTTTAACGGCGTTCGGGTGGTGAACAATGAGGAGGATGCTCGGAGATTTTTGGAGGAGCCTGTGTCAGCGGATCGTGTGTCGGGGCTAGACCGGTATGGACTGCAGTGTGTGGCTATGGTCTTAGGGTTTCCCGGTACTAGCGGTTTGTCGAGAGGTGAGCTGGTTACCTGTGTGCTCGGTGGGGTGCATGGGGCTTCGGGTGGAGCGGGAGCTGGGGCACCATCAGCCCAGCCCCCATTCCACTCGACTCCTATCATGGCGCCCCCTCGGGCTCCGGAGCCGGGTACGTTCCCGCAGGCCGATGCCCGCTGGCTGTTGGGAATGCCTCTAGGTGATTCACGGGGTGGGTCCCCGATAGTAGCACCCCCTCCTCAAGGTTTGTCTGCCGAGATGTTGTTTCAGCTCGAGCTCGCCAAACTTAAGCAGCAGTCTGAGCTTGAGCAGCAGAAGATCGAGCAGCGGCAGCGAAAGGCTGAGCTCGAGCAGCGGAAGTATGAGGCTGAGCTCGAGCAGCGTGAGCGAGAGTCTGAGCGCAAGTTTGAGTCTGAAAGGTATCGTGCCGATGTTGACCTAGAGAAAACTCGTGTAGAGGTGACGAGGAACCGGGTCGTCCAGGGGGGTCGAGCCCATGACCAGTCCCTGTCGCATCTACTTAAGTTGGTTCCAGTGTTTCATGAGTTAGGAGTTACAGAATTTGTTCTCCGGTTCGAGAAAAAGTGCCAGGAGCACCAATGGCCCGAGGAGAAGTGGGCAGCCATTGTTTCTTCACGATTGATGGGGAAAGCACTCAAAGCGTACGATGCTTTACCCCTAGATTCCTGTGTGAATTATGAGTTGTTGAAAGAGGCTGTCCTGAGGGCGTATGAGCTACAGCCAGAGACCTATAGGCTGAAGTTTAGGGCGGTTCCAAAAAGAAAGGAGAGTACTTTCCAGGAACACGCTAGAGAGCTGTCAGATGCACTTGAAAATTGGTTGAGGTCGGAGAAGGCAAATACTTTTGATGCAGTTAAGCAATTAGTGATGCTGGAACAATTTTTTAAGTGTACTGGCAGTGACTTGACTCTTAACCTGAAAGAAAAGCAACCAAAAACTCTGCAGAAGGCGGCTGAGCAGGCTGACCTTAGGGTGTCATTGCTTCGTGGGTGCGGGTCTGCACAGAGAGCTGAGGCAGGTAACCAGGGGCGTACCACTCCATCCCCCCGAATTAATGACACAACTAATTATCCAATTAAGAGTACTGTTGCCAATTATGAACCCAAGTCGAAACCCTTCCCGTTAAAGAGAGGCCAGGGCCCTTCCTCACCTCAGAGGAAGTCCAAGAGCGAAGTGGAGTGTTTCAAGTGTCATGAGAAGGGGCATATTGTGCGCTCATGTCCGAGCACACCGCCTACAGCAGTGGTGTCACTAGTGAGCAACATCGGCATGTCTTTGAGGTCTTCCGCGTTTGCCTGGGGTAAACAGTCGGTTGCGAAGTCATCGCCGGTGCAGAAGCAGCAGGAGGGCTCGTCACCCGTCCGTGATGTTTTTTGTGGTCATAGGGGGCACGGCACTGTGAGGTGGGCTGGTGTGGAGCATAGGCTTGAGTTGCTGCGTGATACGGGCGCTTCCCAGATACTGATTCAGAATTTCACTGGCAAGCCTATTAACGCGGCTCGGGTTGTGGTGGTTCAAGGTATCAATGCTACGCGGTCTTATCCGCTAGTCAGAGTAGAGCTTGAGGTGGACGGTGTGACACGGGAGTTGGATGTGGGTGTGGTGGAGAAATTGCCAGTTGAGGGGGTCGACCTCCTTCTCGGCAATGACTTTGCGGTGCCCACTTCCGAGGTTCCACCCTTAGTCGTTGCCGAGAGGGCGGCCGACACGAGTAGGGAGGGGCAAGAGGAGCTCGAGAGATCTCAGTCCACTCAGGTGTTACAGCCTAGTCACCAAGTTCTAGACCAGCGGAGGAAGGGTCGGAAGGGGAACGTCAAGGCTGGTCGGGTTGAGAGTTTGGATCCAGCGACACTCCTTGGTGACTCGGTACTTGCACCCATTATGAGCTCCGGAGTGGCCCCAGAACCTGTCCCCCCTAGTGACATGGTAGGGCGTGATGGCACTCCGCGACAGAGTAGTTCCCAGGGGCAACTAGAAGATCTTAGTCTTGAGAGTTGTGGGAACGGGTCTATTGAACTCGAGGACAGGGAAGCATGTCATGTGAACCTGTTAAAGGAGTTTGTGAGGTAACCACCTGAGCAGCCTACTGTCCCTGTGTTGGTCTGCAGCGGCCAAGGTGGAGAAGGAGAGGGGGGCAGTGGGGCACAGGTGGAGGAGAGTTGGGATTGTCATGTCTCGGTGGAGCAGTGGGCGGGGTACACGAGTCAGGTGGCTGTGGAAGCGCTTGAGCACCTGCCTGAGCAGCAGTGTGCAGCGCTCCAGCACCTGCTCGGTCCATACCCCACTGTTTGTGCCGAGCACCCAGGCCTCACGACTCATGCGGTGCACGATGTTCCGCTGGAAGGTCACTTGAGTGTTAGTAAACCGTTGGCCTCGTTGTTTCAGTGGTTCAAGGTGGGCGATGAGACTTTGGCATGGTTGTCAGGTCAGGGTCGACCCATGGCTGCTAAGGGTGGTGGTCAGAATCAGGACATTGAGCAGATTGGTGAGGTTGGCTGTGGAGTGGATGCGCCCGGCCGTCGCATAGCCTCCCAATGCTGCCCTAGTAAACTGCAACAGCCCTACCATAGACCGACTGTATCTGGCCATGTCGCTGAAGGCAGTGATGCTGCGCAGGCAGATGTAGTCGCAAGGAATGCGGGGGTGCGCATGTACGGTATCGGCGGGGAAGCCTTAGCAATTATGAACTATGGGAGTGACTGCACAGGTGGTACAGACTGTCCCTCTCATGACCTGGCTGTCCTAGGGACAAAGGTGGAGAAGGAGGGAGACTATAGTGTAGAAACTATGGTCCCGGCTGGGTTGTGGGAAGGTACTAGGCATGTTGTTCTTCGAGATAAGTTGCAACCTCTTGTTCCTAAGCGCCAAGAGAAGTTGTTTACTAGGCTGTGGCAGTACGTCCGCATGTTGGTTGATTCTCCAGGCCTGATGTACGGGGTAGAATCCGACATGGAGGCTGGAGACAGTGCAAGGCTCAAATTGGCTCCCTACCGTATAAATCCTGCTCGACAGCCTGTCATAACAGTAGAACTCGACTACATGTTGGAAAAGGGTCTGAGGGATAAGAGATATCGTGAGTGGTCGTTGCCAGTAACTTTGCAACCTGAGTTAACCCGGGAACTGCGGGAAGACTCTTAAGAGTTCCCCCGGCGAACTGCGGGAAGACTCTTAAGAGTCAGGGGGAAAAAAAATCAATTTAACCCGTTGAGACCCAGCGTCGCACGTGTTGCGTCGGCAGTCTTTGATCACCAACTCCCAGCGACGCATCACGTGCGTCCGACATATAAAAAACACTTACGTGGCTCGTAAGGTAGGAAATGGCGGGAGAATAGGAGGGGGCGGTACCGTAGTGTGTGGGGGAGCCGGGCCAGTAGGTGTGAGCGGGCCGAGACAGCCGCGCGGCTGGTGGTGGTGGGCTTAGTGGGGATAGTTTACACCCCTAGTTTACCGCCACTTTGAACCTTCATTACTCCGGTCGTATGGGAGCTAGAGGCTTGAGATTTATGTGAGATACTCCTTAGGATGTATGCCGTACAATGCCATACTCAGTTTTTACCCTAGTGCTCCCGGGCGGGTGGTCATGCGGGGGAGACGAACTATTGAAACCCCCCCCCCCGCCCCCCAAATGACCGAAATGAGTTTTTTTTATTTGTGTGTTCATTTCTCACCATTCTCTTCCATTTTGGCTCAACAAATATTTTTGAAGCTCCCCCCCCCCCCGCCCCCCCCACCGGCCCCCCCCCCCCAAAAAAAAATGTCAGAGGTGATTTTTTTTTGTTTTTTTTTCATTTCTCATCCTTGTCTTCCATTCTAGCAAACAAAAAAAATAAGTGAAAATGGCTTGGGACTGGGGTGAACAAAATATTATAACTAGCCGGGGCTCAACGGGTTAAAGCACCGATTTTTGTGTTTTTTTTTTTTTTTTTTTCCCCTGTGCCATGCCAAATATCACTCCTCCACCTCCCCTCCTTCCCCAGTTTCCTCCCCTCCTTCAGTTATCACCTATTTTCCCTGTTATTCCCTTTTCCTGTGGTGTATTTTCGTGCTAACATTAGCGAGTTGGTAGCAGGGCGTTGTCATCACTGTTAGCAAGCGAGTGCAAGAGAGAGAGAGAGAGTATCGATCGACAGTCTCTCTCCAGAGGTGGAGGAAAGTGGTGGGCTGGGAGGTTGCCTCAGCCATACATTGTGTAACTCCCAGCCTGTATCGCCGATTTTGACCATCCAAACGCTGTTTCCACTTGTTTTATTGTTGTAACAGGTTAATACCTTTATAATCAACCTATAATAGGCGCATATGGATAAGTATTAATGCTATTTATGGTAAAATAAATATTTTAGTGATGGGAACAGCTCAAATACGTCAGCGCAGGAGTGTGGTGTCTCATACCCCCCATGCGCACTTCAGAGGTTAATTGGCAAGATCCGTGTTTGTGTTAATTGCAAGAGTGTGGAAGCATTATCCCTGACAGACGCCTATCCATTACCCAGAGTTGACGACCCCTTAGACCGCATCGGGGCTGCCTCGTTTATCACTAATGTGGAAATAGTGAAAGGTTATTGGCAGGTCCCGTTGCCGGAGAGAGCGAAGAGAAGTGCCAGTCTTGTGATGGACTGGGCAGGTTATCAGTGTCAGGTGTTGTTTTTCTGCCGGAACACAAGTTGGATGTGTGGCATGTTAAGGGCACTGATAATGTTCTGGCTGATTGTTTGTCACGGGAGGGTATGTTTGAAGGAGAACCCTTGCCGTTCAGTCAGTGTTTGTTTGAGAGTGGAGAAATATTAGGCTTGCTCCTGTAGTGCAACGCCGCCAAAAACACTATTACAAAATATAAAACCTCACATAAAAACTCTTTCTTTTTTATAGTATATAAGTGCAGTATATCACAGCAAGAATCTAAGACACTCTGAGTTGTTGTCTTAGTAGGCTAGGCTTGGTGAAGCTTGCTCATTGAGTGTGATATTATTATTATGATGCTATTATTTTGGGGAAGTGTTGTGCATATTTTGTTTTATAATGCAGTGTTTTATGTTTGTGATCGTGCCTTGTTTTCACAAGTTGGGAGAGTAGCTGGGTGATGCGGGGTTGGTGGGCATTCTGTCTGGTCAGATGTGGAGTTCACCTGAGGCTGAAACGTCCCACATCTTGGGTGGGGTGTTACGCTGGCCAGCTTGCCAGAATGCACTCGTAACTCGCTAGCGCTCGCCAGGGCAGTGAAATGGTCTACAATAATCGTAGAATGATGTTCTTTCTTCATAGAGTTCATGTTGTCACAGACAGATCAGTGGTGGTCTTTATTCTTGTCTGTGACACTTGGAAGTATTTTATATCATTGATAGAATATAAGATATGTTGTGTGAAGTTTTAAGGAGAAAGAGAGCGAGCAGCGTGGTGGTAATATGTGCGTGTGTATGTACGTGTGCCTCCCTCGCTCGGAGGAGTTTCCCACGCTCGTGATTGGCCGGCGGGCCTGACGCGTCATATGACGCCTGCTCCTCATGACGTAGTCGTCTGTTATTGGGTACTGCTGCCTTTGTTAGTGCTGGGGGGCTCCTGCCCGCGTTTCTCCTGCAGAGCTTGACATAGCGTGCTTGGTCCTACATGTCCTTTGCAATCTGTCCCCCCATATAACCCCCTGTACTACTATTTCTCTCTCTGAACTTCTTCTTTTTCATACTTCTCTCTTTATTCAATTACTTATCCTTTCTGGTTCTGCATACGACTTCCATAGTCGGCCAGTCGTATTACCAGCACCAGTTCTCCATATATGTTTGCACTAGCTTTAGGGATTAGTAGAGTCATAGTCATATGGTAGCCTAGTGTTGGGGTGCTTCTAATTATTGAGCTGTTCTTTCCTATTATTTAATGCTAGACAGTGGAAGGTATCTTTGGTCGTTGTCTGAGTTATGTATGTGGCAAGTCAGAGCCTGTACAACATCAACGAAGCTAGGTAGCCTGTAACCCTTGTGCATATTTTTCTTTCCGAGTGTAGCAGTATACAGGTGAAGGGCTTTTGCCTACACTTACCTGTATGCTTGCTACCTCATTTTGTTGACCTTTGTGGAGCGCCAGGGTAAGACCAGATACTTGAGATCTGGACTTACCAAGAGAGCCTCCAAGTCACTTAACGTAACATAAGGGAAATCTGTTCAAGGGGAGACAGTAGGCTACGAGCATGCTTGCGCTCTGCCTAGTTTCCTAGTACCTTTTATGCCACTGCTAGACTTAATTAGTGAGAAAGACAGCATTGTGTTTATTAACTTTAATTGTGTATGCTTTAGGAATTATTCACGCCTTATTTTAGCCTAGGTTGATGCATAGTGCACAACCCAGTTTGGCTGTTACGTTGGCTAAGGAAGTACTGTTTTGAGTGGCGATTATTAGTGTTGTCACAGAGTTGTTGCACTCCCTTGTTATATATATGTATCCTACTTTTTGGTGTATTTAAGATACACGCTTTGGTGTCCTGCCCCTGCATTATTTCTGTTCTATATTAACGAGCATCTTAGAGCATCAGACGTTTTCAGAAGATTCTTTATCTGATTGCTGTAGGACTAGACTTCCAGTGTTTTCATAGAGCATTGTAGAGTTTAGTGTTGAGTACAGACTCACACTAAAGTTAACGTAAGCATATACTCCTTTATTAAATCTTGTTATAGTTTATTCAAGCATTGTTATTACTTAAGAACATTTTATTAACGTAAAGTACTCCTGTTGTGAGTAGGCTTTGCCGTCACCGGAAAGCCTTTGTAGAAGTGCACTAAAACCCAGTTAATTGATACCCCGATATCCAGTAGATTAACTCTGGAGGGTTTAAGTGTTTTGTTCACCGGCGTAATAGTTCGAGGGTTTGGAATTAGCGTACCGTTGTTGCAGATATAGCCTATCATCTAGTCCATTCTTAAGTGCCCTTATTTATTTCGTAGTGCCGGTCGTAA